>JABFPN010001248.1:0-31260 GCA_022817305.1 Leptoteleia sp. ZL-2020
AGATAAGTTATAAAAATTTTCTTTAACGCGTGTTCGAAAAGTAACCAAACAGTTGAAAGTTTTGATAACTTTACGAACATATGTTTTCATATTCTACCGACATTTCATACTGAAGTTATACTAAAGTGAGTTTCCGAATACGCCATTTCTCTTCCACACATTTTCTGCTTTTTCTTTCACACATTTGCTGTTTACGGACTGGAACTGCCAATCAGTTTCTGCCAACCTTTTATTTCAACCAATCAGTTTCTTCACCGGAACAGAAAATGTGTGAATGGGTGCTTCCGATAGGTCCGCGTGCATGCACGCGTGCAGACCTCTCTGTGTTATATAGATGGTAAATGTGTTCTGAAACACAGACAGGTCTGCACGCGGACCTATCGGAAGCACCCAATGTTTCCGGTCCCGAAAACAGCAAATGTGTGGAAAGTTTACGGACTGGAACTGCCAATCAGTTTCTGCCAACCTTTTATTTCAACCAATCAGTTTCTTCACCGGAACCGAAAATGTGTGAATGTTTCCGGTCCCGAAAACAGCAAATGTGTGGAAGTCGACTGTATTTAAAATAAAATTCTGTATATGTATTCCATTGAAGTCCGTGGAATTTTCAACGGGAAATTTCCTTTCACCTATTTTAATACTGTAAAAAAACTTATTTCCGAACTGTTTCTAATCATTGTTGCTAATAATATTTATAACCTATCAGATACTTGATACGCTGCGTTATTTTTTTTTAATTTACAAATTATTTTTGCGTTATTTATATCAGTTAGTAGAAATTTTTCAAAGCTTTTCATTTATTGCGCCTTCCACCGGTTTCCACGCGTACACTTGAATGCAAAAGTTTATTCCAAATAATCCAATTTTTTTTTCCAAAACTCTTTATTTTTGGAAACAAAGTGTCTTAAATTCGTTCCAAAATTCCACTTTTAAAAATATGCTATTAAAACTTGACCAATGAGAGAATGCGACTAATCGACGCCAAACAAAAGGTTATGAATGTTTAGTCATTGACTGTACCGACCATTAAGTTTCTTGAACCTACGTAATACCCCGCAAGGTTTACTTGGCGACATATATGATACCAAGTTTAGCGATAGTAGTTGTGTACAAAAGATTGTTAACTCCCAGTTGAATGAGATTTTAGTGATTGCAATCGACGAGGTGACCTTTTTCTAATTTCATTTCTCAAATTGTCCGCGGTTAGAATTTGTCAAAATTCTAAAGGGATTCAGCAGCTGACAATAGTCAAAGATGGCTGGCGTTGATACAAACAAATATATCTGACCAATTCGTTTGTCAGCTTCAGATTCGTGTGTTATTAAGGTAGGTTATATTCAATCAATTCATAACTTTCGAAAAAGAATGTTTAACGATTTTGTTTGGTGTTTAAGCTAATGATATGTCGGTCAAATATTTCGTCCGTTTATAATCTTTTTTAATAGTCTTGACCTGCACAATAGAATGAATTCGGAATTACAAGATAACACGTATTTGTTTGATCTCCTGTGAACTTGTCATGTCACATCGTTGCAGGAATCAATGATATGTTATAACATTTTGTAACAAAATCAAAATATGTTTATATATGTGTATAAATGCATATAATGTCAATAATTTAGTGAAATTACAATAATTTTGATTCTGCAGTTTATTTTTGAAGTATCACATCCATCCATATTAAAAATGACGTGGTATTACATATTGAAACATCCAAATTCAGAGACAATTACCGACCAAAAACGTATTTCAGGACGTTTTTGGACGGTATTGGTCTCCGTATTTCAATGTTTTAATATGTACTATATGTTATTTTTAATAGGGATGTAATTTGTATTATACAACTTTAGATCATATTTATAAAAATATTAAAAATAACAATTTTAAATATCAAATAGAAGAACATTAAGTTAACATTTCATTTTTACACTTTTAGATGTTTGCAGTACATTGTTAATAAGGATAAAAATGGCTTGCGATCGCAATATAAAATATCCTCCTGGTATTCGGCCTCAGTTAGAAGTTTCCAATTACCCCTATTCTAGGCAATCGTCAGTATTGCACACAGATGAAAATAGGAATGAAAACAATTGCAACAACAAAGAAATGTACCCACAGATGTCACATCAAAGTTCAAGTGCACAGACTGTGCAAAAGGTGGATGCATCTACAATGACAGAACCTTTACAAATTGATTTTGGATTGACATCTGAATATTTAGCTCGTTGTTCTAATACACTAGGATTACCTTACGTATCAAAGTATGATGAAAATAGTAGTAATTCCAGTAACAATTGTCCAGACATGAGAAGTAAAATGGAATATGAAATTATTCCACAGAGAATCAATGGTAAATAAATATCATTAAGTATATCTTATTATAAATGTACTTCAAAACTTTTCTTTCTTTAATCTCACTTATTTTAATAATAAACAACTATTACATTTGCACCATTTAATTATCTGAAATATTTTTTACAGTCTTAAAGTTATATTTTAAATTTCAATTCAATATAATATTTGTATTTTGTTGTTACACTTTATGTATATTTAATTTTAATGAAATGGCAATTTTTCGCAAATATCTTTAAAATGGTCAAACAAACTTCCAACTCTACCCACGAAGGACTGTTAATATTGTCTACAGGGAGGCAATCCAGTCTCTCCTAAATGATTTAAAACATGTTTTCTGTGTATTTTTCGCGCTAAATAATATTGTGCAAGAAAAAACTAGTTTTGTAAAGATATTTTGGAAAAACTGCCTTTTTTACCGTTTTTTGGCCATATCTTCTGAATGGCTAGGAAGCGACCTTTTTTTTCAATTTCATGTTTTATAATCCCACCTAAGAGAACGAGGGGTGGGGGGGACTTATGTGGGTCCATAATTACAAATTTTTCTTTATTTCAATTTTTCTTAAAGCTTTATTGATGGTTCCATTAATGTCTTAGGTTTATTATATTACAATTGCCCCGAATGTGCTTACAAATTTGAGGATCGCGATGCACTTCAAGAACATTTAGAAGATCATCGACAAAGGCCCCATGTTTGCGACATTTGCGGAGCAAGTTTAAAGCGAAAGGAACATCTTGACCGTCACAAACAAGGACATAACAAGGACAGACCATTTCAATGTAATGTGTGTTGTAAAGCGTTTAAACGAAATGAACATTTAGCTCGTCATATGATCACTCACACTGGTAGTAAAAATCAAATATGTCCCGAATGTGGCAAAGCATTTTATAGGAAGGATCATTTAAAGAAACATCTTCAGAGTCACAATAATAGCAATAGAAATAAAAGTGTAAACAATCTACAGAACATGCAAAGCAGACAAAATATAAGCGAAGAAGGAGTCAGTAATTTTGCTTTGCTAATGAGACAAACAGGACCTCCACCCTTTTCAATACTAAGAACATAATGTAGAAAATTTTCTCCAGTTTTACAAACCTGTCAAAGCATGCAACATTGAAAGCTTATTCTTGTTTTAATTATATAATAGTCTCAAATTAATTTTACTAAATGTAAATACCAGTAAACGGACAAATTATTAAATTTTAAATTCATTTTCAATCATGTATTTAGTTTTGATACACGGAAAACAGTTTGGTGGAACTGGTTACCATACAGGGAGACCCGCTGCACAAAATTGTAAACTTGCTTCATTGAAGTTTTGGGCAACTGTTGACTAATTTTGGGTAAACCGTTTACCCAATGAGGCGAATCGTTGTCTCAAAAGTTAGGTTCCATAATTTTTGGGTAAACGGTTTACCCAAAATTAGACGAGATGCTCTACTAAGAGCATTGTAAAGCATTTCACCCACTGATGGCACAACGGTTCTACGTAACTGTTTTCGGTGTATAAATTCGTTTAATTGTGATCAATATGTTATGTGCTTTATACAAAAAAAAAAAAAAATTAAAAAAAATTTAACATTATTTATCATTGTTCTTAACTGCTTATCCAGTAGAACATTCACCTTACAAAGTAAGATTCTGAACTGTTTATCTATTGAAATAAAATTTAAATTTATAATAATGTTTACTCGCATTTTCATACATTTAATTTATAACAATTGAAAAGTACTTGGTGTTACAGAAAATTTAGTGCTAATTAATACTAATAGGTCGAACTTTAATTTAATTTATATGTATTAAGTCTGATTAGATAAAAAGAAAGAAAATAAAAAGATTTTCTTAAATGTTAAAAATATATTTTGAATGAAATAATAAACTTTTCTTATTGTTAGCACAATTTGATTGTGCTATTCAGTTATTTTTAATTGTTTAAAATTTTAATGTATCAAGGAGTTTTAAACAGTTTTAGAATAAGCAATTCTAAAAAAAGATGGGTGGTATGATATAATACGTAAAATATCTTATTAGATATTTTTGTAAATATTTGCACCATTATTGAAATGCCTTCCTTTACTATTTGCTCATATTTGTCGCGGGACGATCTAAATGTTATCAAATTTTTTACATTGTTTCTCAAGTATATACGGTTGTTAATTTCGTGTGTCAATAGTAAAATATTGTAATAAATGAGAATATTTCGAACCGCTGTTGAATCACCAATTTATAATTCATGTATTTATCGTTTCCATGTAAAAATTGCTATTGCCATTTATCAATATTTTGCAAATGTTTTTGTATTACATTTTATTTTAAGGCAGCTGTTACTTAGTATAATAAGGATAAGTAGAATTAATTGCAACTTATGGATAATATTAAGACATGGCGAATCTCTAGAAATTGGTATGTGTTTATTGTCAAACTAACAATTTGTTCTCGTATTAAATATTTGGATCAAGTTTGTGAATGATTTTGTAATTTTTAAGACATCAATCATTAAAATATTGAAGAAGATAATTTAAAAAATGTTTAAAATTAGGTTTATATGCACATGTGATATTTCATTTTACAATTAATTTATATTTTAATTGTAAAGTAACTTCTATTGAATTGTTACCGAAAATTACATCAATGAATTTAAAATGTTGTATAAATTATGCTGCATTTTATAAAGAGCGCATTCTAAATTGTATAAAAATAAACAAAACTCATTTAAATGCGTTTTAATTTTTATCGCGAACTTTTAATATTTGCGTTGTGTTTAATATTAAATATGTTACACATAAAAAACAATGCTTGTAAGATTAAATAAAGCGAAGCTTATATTTTTAATTTAAATAAAGTATCGAATAATCAAAATTGTACCGTTTTATTTTTCACATTGAAATATCATTATTACGAAACTCACTCTCCTTTTTTTGAATATCATTACACACATGTATATATTACAACATTAATTTGCACACTTTTAATATACATGTATAAATATTGGATGTGTATGCTAAAGAAATATTATATATATTTTAAATTTTAATAATTACAATGATAATATATATTATCATCAGTAATTTTATATTTCTTTTCTGTTCTTTTACACAAAAGCAGATACTCCGTTGAGCTGCAGATAGTTTAATGTATTTTTTTAGTAAGAAAACAATGTAAAAAACAATACTGATTCTTCACTCTATATGTTTGTGTATGAAACAATGCTTTAGAGACCTAACTTTTGAGACAACGGCTCGCCTCATTGGGTAAACGGTTTACCAAAAATTAATCAACAGTTATACAAAACTTTAATGAAGCGAGCTTACAATTTTGTGCAGCGGTTCTGCCTGTATGATAAACGATTTCACAAAACTGTTTTCCGTGTGTGACAGAAAATATTAAATCTGATAATTAGTACTCAGTTATGAAGTTAACCAGACTGGGATACTGTTAACAACATTAGGTATAAATATTGACATTGCAGTTGTTTTTACTGTATTATTTTTCTGAGCGTGAAATTAAAGTAGAAAATAAAATATATTACAATCATCGTATACTAAATTTGTTCGATAAAGGTGAAAAAAATGTAAAAGAACATAAAAATAAACGACACCAGAATATTTTCAATATTTTATCTTTTATATATAGATATATTGTATAGGGTTATTACATAAAGCAGTACTGGGAAATGCCTTGAAAAATTTTCGTAAAACTTAACTTTCATTCTACGCAGTCTAAAAAATTTATTTCCTTTGCTATTTCTCTGTATCTCAATAATCTCATCCAAATATTATCCAAATCCTCCCTGTACAATACTTTTTTCACATCATTCCCCTCATCTGCTGTTATTCTTTACGAAAAATTATTTTTACTTTGCCTTCTATATAAAAATAAAATGCTGAGATCATCAAAGGGGGATTGCTTTATTTAGTTATACACAATTTATTATTTACTTTTGTCTTGCATCCTTTTTCTTACAGCACATCCGTACCACATTCATTTTTTTTTTTTATAATTTGAGTCAATTGATAATTTTTTACAAATTAAAAAAAATTCAAAAAATGTTTCACTTTGTTTTAATTGAAAAAGCAATTAATTATTCACTGTAAAATGCTTTTACAATTTTTGAAACCCTTAAAATATACCAAAGAAAAAGTAAAGTTAATAACTTCAAATATGCTATATGAATTTAATTTACAATATTCCCTGATAACCGTTGATTATGTAACTTATATATATATATATATATAAAATTTACATCTTAATCGAGAAATACAAATCCCATACAAGAAATCATTTATGTGTATGTAATTATATAAATGATAAAGAATGGGTTAAACGACATCTTTTATATACCTAAATTTGTTCTTGAAATTATATACATTTTTTATTAAATGTGCGATTAAAACTCTTTTCAATTTTAAATAATTTCCATAAATATACGTTACTACTGATGAAGGAAATTTACATAAAATTTAGATACATTCGTATTTATGTAATATTTACGTAAATGTTACATAACCTTTGTTATCAGGAATACAACATATTTAAAAAGCTAGCACGACTTAAACAGTCTGAATCATTTTGTTATTACTATATAAAAGCAAGGAAAACGAATATGAACATACAAACGAGCACACTGTCACTCTTTGCGAATATTTTTCATACTATTTCCTACTTGCCACGCTATGATTTTTCACATTTTTTCATTTTTTTAATTTCTTTTTTTTTAATACTAGGCTATTGAAGGAGTTTAAGTGCTTTGTACTATGTCGAGGAATTTGTAAATTTGTCCACATTTTTCTCTTTCTCTCTTTCTTATTACATTTTATTACAAAACCTCAAGTCAATGACATATTTATTGTATTAAATTACTTATAATATTCTAGTACGTGTTCAGCGTACTGTAATTTATCGGTGTTGCGTTTCATTGTAACATTATTTTTGTGAACAATCAGAACAATCTTTTGCTTACACAAGGGCATTCGGGTCGTTTGAAATTATACTTACCCTATTAAAAACAACGTATAGAACATATAAATACATATGGAAACATACGAAAACGTAGACAATAAACGAATTGTTTTATATATTGTTATTATTATATGTTTTAATACTTAATTTTTAATAGGGTAGTTTTAATTTTTAAAATAATACAGTCTGCAAAGTGTAATCTCATTAAGATTACTCAATACAACACAAATTATCTTTTAATTATATGTCGACTAACACACTTTTTATTGTTACTAAAAATGTAAATTCCAATGAAAATTAATGTACTTAAATGTGAAAATTTAACAAACATTGCTTATTTCAAAAGAACATTTTATACTGATTTTTGTTTTTGATTAAATCATTTCAACACATTCATTTATGCAATAAAGTATACTTTCAACTGTAATAATAAAGTTTAATATCATTTATATTATTTTATTTCGTGAGTTTGATTTTAATATTAATGTATATCTATTTTTTTAAGTAAGATAAAGGATTCCAAAATTATTAATATTAAATTTCTTTATATACTATTTTCGTTAAAATTTTTATGCCAAATAGGAATCAATAAGTTTTGGTGAATTATACTACTACTTCAACAAATTATGCATATTCAAAATTATAAATAAAATAAAAAAATTAAACTTTTTAACTAAAAAAGTATAATTATTTAAAAAAATTAATTAACTCTGTTAAAGAATTCATTAATTTGTGAAATCTTTGACGAAACAACTAGTTTCAAAATTATTATGCAAATGTGAAATGAAACGTGAAATTTAATTTAAACGCTGCACTGATATTCAACATGTTCAAAAAGTGTCCATTTGGATAATACAAATATTAATTAAACTACATTTATTTACGTAATAAACTTATGATTAACATTTATTTTTCTTTTGAAATTCTTACATTCTACAATTTGTTGATTCTCCAGCTATTAAAATTTTTATTCATACAAAAATACATTATCAATTTAAAAAGAAAAATCAAATACTTTTCAAATGTATCGAAAACAAAAATGCCAACAAAATAAAAATTGTACTAGTAGGAAAAAGTAGTTATAACTGCATCGATTCAATACATTTTCTACTCTTGTTTTCCATACAAATTATAAGCTTTTCATCGCACATTCAATTCATACTTTAGTTTTTAAATTTTTTTCCTTGTATACAAACTTACAGACTAAATGTATAATCCTAGCACGTTCTCTTTTCTTCATTTTATTTATGGTTATATGTATCTGCCATTGGGATATTTTAATACAGCTCATTTTTCTTTATAATTTTCATATATTTATATATAATATATAATGTACGTTTTTGAATACATACTATATTCGTAAGTATGTTCATAATGTATTTCTGAGGTCTGTCCAAACCTGAATTTTCTTGTTATACGCTAAGACTCCTGTGAAAAAGTATTACAGTATTCCCAAACACATTTTACATTTTTTTTTTGTGACAGTTATATTTTAAATTCAAACAGATTAATTGCGTTACAATCAAATATAGCGTATATTAATTAGTATTGCGGTACTTTGTACATTATTTTCAAATTTTTAAAAAAACTTTTTCACCGGAAAGCCGTTTGACATCGAGACTGTGATTTTGCTGTAAATAATATACACAAATGTAATTACATTATGTTCCATTTATAATTTTGATATTTACTTATAAATTAATCACTTTCATATATTTATCAAACTATATCAAAATATACATTTTGATTGCAAGGAATTTATTTGATCCTATTTTTTGACGCTGTCATGTAAAACTATTATATCAATCAATTTGATTATAAGAAATCACAATCTCTCAGATATAACGGTGTTTATCCTATACTTTTTTTTCTTTATTTATAGCAAAGAAATTTGCTCTATAATGGAGTACAAATACTTATTAAATACTGTTCAATATTGACATTTTTATCAAATGAATTCACTTTTAGGAGTTAAATATAATAATCATATTCACCAAATAGATATCAATTTACATATTCAATATGTAATGAAAAATTTTAAATACAGAATGAACACATTCGATAAAAACATTTTCATTGAATTAATATTCGAGTTGCTTTAGGTTTCTTTCAATATCAATTTGTCGTATATTTTAATTAATCTACATACTTAAAAATTCATTTTATTTCACAAGAAATCAACATACGCGCATGATGTACTTATGTTTACATGTGTAATAACTGTAATTTAACATTTAATCAAAAAAAAAATATATAAGACAATATGCAATCGCAAGACGAAACGCAATGGGGTAAAAGAATAATAATGGCACGTATAGGAAGCTTCGAAAAGTGAGGAGTCCACTCAATAAAGTGGATATAGTAAAAATTACTTAAAAACTAATGCAAATTCAAAATAGATTCACTTAAATATTGCTTAAAATTATCATCACGAATGGAACTTTATATCAAATGCAACGCAAAATTCAGTAATAAGCATACCTTGTTATTTATAAATTAAAATTTTCAACACAGCCATTAATGGAACAAAAAATCGTCAAATGAGAAATTTTAATAATATTATTGCACGAAATACATCTTATTCAAATGATGAAAGATGTTAAATTATGTCTGCGTTGCATTTCGTGACTAAAAGTTTCAAATGTAGTAATGCGAAAAGTAAATAAACATCAAATAACAAAAATTATAGGAACATTTGATGAAATGTTTGTTTTAAAGTTCTTATATTGGAATGTATGTAATTGTTTTTTACACAAATAAACCAATTCTTGTATAAACTTAAAATATTTTGAGTGCACGGAGAAAAATGTTTTGTAAATATCAGTCAGTTTTATCGTAAAAGTGTAACATACTTTCTCAATTTTTAAAATTATTATATTAGGTATTTTTATGTATTGTACATATTCTAATAAGAAAGATTAATATTTTTAAATTATAATATATGTAATTATTTTAAAATTATAACAAGTACGCCCCACTTTTATTATAAAATATGCTTTTATGTGTGGCAAATTTTACGGAACATTTTTCTTTTTATAATAAGCTTTTAATACAAATTAAAGAGATATTAGGTAAGTTATAAAAAACACACCAAATTTTTTAATACGTGAAACATTTGAAAAAAGTATTATATTTCAAGAAAGGATATAAAAAAGGTGTTTAATTTTATATTGCAAAAAATTTAATTTTACAGTTATATCTTACAGTCATATACTAAGGCCTTTTAAGTTTTTATTTTAAATATTGTTTTAAATCATTACTGTATTAAAATTTTTGTCAGTCGTTTAAAAACAAGTGCTGTAGTGTATCGTACAATTACTTAAATTGTATTGTAGTAGTTGTAACTACTTTTAAGTATTAATGGAATAAAATGAACTTCGAATATAATCTAAATAAAACTATTTTCCTTGTGCAATACAAAAATATATTTATAAAAACTTAAGACGTATTATAAAGCATACGAAAATACTGCTTTGTATATATATATATATATATAAACAAATTAAAGTTGCTGTAAATTTAATATCAATAAAAGCAAATATAATACTATTTCAATAACTAACAAATAAACTAATAGTAAATATCTATACATATTTAGGAAATGTGTGATGTTTTTGATTTCACAGTTTTTTTTTCGCTTGGAAAAAATAACACATTAGAAGAAAAATATTAGTTAAAAAATGTGTGTAATAAATATATCGTCTAATACTTCATTAATAATGCGCTAAGTTAGTTACAAAAAAATTTACTCATTATATAAGTCTTCATATTGTTATCCAAAATAAAAGAAAAAATAACATTTTTATTAACCAACAAAAAGAAATATTATATGTTACACTGAGAAAAGATTTTAAATAAATATATTTTATACGGTATATTCAAACAGTTGATCGAATGTAATCTACTCTGAAATGTTATATTCCGTTAATATTGAAATTTTTCAAAATAAAGAAAATTAATGTGGAATGAAATGTAATATAGAAATTAATGAAAAAAGTAATATTAAATTTATAATGAAAATAGTAATGTAGAAATTTCTTTAAAAAAATTTCTCTCAATGTAAAGTAAAAATAATGTTTTATTATCTATCAAAAAGCATTTTATTTATATAAATAAAAAAATCTTTAAAAAATATCTTTTAATACTGTTCCTTCAACTTTTCCAAGCGTATATATATCTCAGTATAAAATCATCACAATGAAAAACAAACAGTGTTGCGAATGTTTTCAAATTTGCAACAAAATCGATTTCGCGGCAAAAACTGCTTTGAATATAAACTTAAAAAACTAATACATATCATACATAATAATTTTTTGTTTCGACAGTTTTTAAGTATAAATGGAGATTTGTCACAATCATTCTTATTTAAAAAGTCCAATAAACTCAATTAAATTTGTTTGAAATTTATATAAAAAGTTGTATTTTCATATTCTAACTAATGTTTCAAATAAATAAAAAAAATTATATTATATTTATATGAATGTAATATACAATTTAAATATATTTCAAGTATAACTCGAATATACATATTTTAATTAAAATATGTAAATACATATTTTATTTTATTTAAAAAATGAATAATATTAGAAACCAAAGTTAATTCAGAAATGCGAGTTTTTAATTTGGACCTTTTAAATCGCACTAATTATCATGTTCGCTTTATAATTTGAAGAGCAAAAATGTACATTATTGCACGAGTGGCTCTTGCATCATCAGACGCCGCATTACCTCTTCACCGAGGTTTTATCCCATTCTCAGAAGTCTTTGACATGGCTAAGAAAACTCAGCTCGTGTGCTTGATAGTGCGTGGACGATGCGAGAGGCGCGACAGCTGATTGATGTGCCACATTGACGGTTGTCAAATGGTGATGATGTTGCGAAGAATGAGAAGAGTGCGGATGAATGATGTTATTCGGGTGGGGAACTTGAAAGTTCCCTGGTGGCGGGGCTCAGGACAGGAGAGGTCCCGGATGACCTCCTGGTAAAACGGACGATGCAGTCACTGTTGTCGTTTGCATACTTGTCACGTTACTCACTTGTTGATTTTGTTGAGAACCAGCTGCAAAAATGGTGATTATAACTGAATGAATTCAACTAAATATTCATTTATTTATATATATAATAAAACTCAATAAAAAAATTATAATGCTTTAATTTTTAAACTACTTATACAACTTGGAGGAACAAAAAATTTATTAAAAAACTATTGATAACATCTTTGTTCTTCAAGCAGATAATATATTAAATAATTATCCAATTATAATAATGTATAGTCTAATTACCTAAATGTAAATTAGGATACCATTATGAAAAGATTGATAAATAAAAAAACATTGGCGCTTATTGGTACAAACATAATATTTTTATATTTAATAAATTAGATTTGGCTTCTCTTTGGGATAGGTGTATTACAGCGGATCTATTGTTAGCGTATTGTATTATAAATTCTGAAATTCTGTACGAAATAAGATTGTATTAACTTTTTATCAACAAGAACACGATCAAACTGTCGCTAATCGTAATTAAATGTTTGACAATATATTACCCGCATTTTGACTGAGTTCAGCCTTAACTCTCCGAGCGATGTGGCTTCTAGTGTGCTTTCTTAAGTGATCTTTTCGATAAAAACCTTTACCGCATTCGGTACAGACATGCCGCTTTTCACCGGAGTGTATGACGAAGTGCAACGTCAATTGTTCCTTTCTCTTGAAAGCTTTGAGGCACACGGTGCAAACATAAGGTCTCTCTGGGTTATGGCTTTGTTTGTGACGCGTCAAATGGTCTTTGCGCTTGAGACCAGCGCCACAAATATCGCAAACAAATCTTCGTTCAAGCGTGTGTCCCAGCAGGTGCTGCTCAAGTAATTCCCTTTCCGGGTAAGCCATATGACACTCCGGACAACAATATAAAGTGGAACCGTCAAGAGCGGTGGTCAGTCTGATTTCACCTGGTTTTGGCCGTGGCTTTTTCTCCTTTGGCGCCTTCTTTTTTTTCTTCTTCTTCGCGCTAGGTGACATCATGATGTTGGGCGTTGTTGTAGTTGCAACGGCAACTGAGGTTGTCTGCGCCATTTCCGATTCTTTCTTTATACTCTCGGCTGAATATTTAAGAAAATGGTGCAGGCTGAGAGGTAGGGTGTTAGCGGGCAAGTGACTGAGGTAATCGGCGACTGTGGAACCAGGCGTTGCCAATGATTGCCAGGTTGCGGGCATCGTCACCGGCGTTTGCGTATGCGCGTGTTGCTGGTGATGCTGGTGCATTGTATATTCCTGTTGATTTCCGTTAGTCGTTGTTGTTGTACTCGCTGTATTTTCGCCATTCCGTTGTTGTTCCTCTGACTTTTTCTCTTTACCCTTTTCCTTGTCTTGAAGGAGGTTGCACACTTCTTGTTGATTTATAGTTTCCGTTGTCTGTGTGACAAGCGTCATATTAGTTTGCGTTCTTATTTAATTAATAAAAGTAATTTTTAATTAATAAAACTTATACATATGGACTGCGTGTCATTATGCGCAAGATGGTTGTTATGTAGAAAAAGATTCCATGCTCTTCGTGGCATTTTCTTTCTCTGTCATGAACAATAGCATAACAAAAAGCAATAAGAATACCCTTATAAGAATAAAAACTTTATATGTTAATTCAGCAAGCCAATACTTTTTTTGAGTTTCTTTTTTATCGTTCATAAAGAAGAAAGAAATTAATGACCTAAATAAACTTAATTTTAAATCAATTTTTACCAAAATCATAAAAACAAAATAAAGTATATTTTATCTATCTATATTTTACATCTATATAAAGAAACATAAGTTAACTATGACAGTTTACAATTTTGTTTGTTTACACTGGGTGCCTTAATTTCTCTGGACGATACTGTCTACCATTCACAACTGAATAAACAAGGATAATACATGCGACGAATATTTAAATTTCTCTTTTCATATGCCGTACTATGCGCAGTAGAACACACGTGGTCCAGTTATATATATGTCGATGATATTTACACATAACTTTTTTTTTGTTATAAAATAGTATTAATAGTGAGAACTAATTGAAAAATGACCTGATGATAAGTGCGTTTTTCTGGCATTCCAGGTGAATTTGAAGGACGCTGTTGAACTTGCTGTGCTTGAGAGTAAGGTACATTTGGATAATGATGAACATTGCTATTTGGGTAAGTAGTTTTTGCGTTCATCATCACTTGAGACTGAGCTGTTTGAACACTGTTTGTCTCGGGACGGTACTTGCCCATAACCGGCACGCCTATGGGTGGTTGGTTTGGGAAATGGTTTGTATAACGAGTTCCAGCACCACCTGAGCCATCAGTTGTGAATTGATGAATACTCGGGATAGTGCCAGGAAAATGACTTCCAAACGGCGGAAAATTCATTGCAAATTGTCAATCAAATATCTGGAATAGAAATGACAATTAAAAATTAATATTCTTATTATTTGTCTATAACTTTTTTTCTATATTAGTATTAACATTACACGACTTATTTTTTATATCTACACTTTTTGTTTTATATTAAGGCACTCTATTATAAATGAAAAATGTTGATAAAAGTTTTTTTGTAGATTTAAATAAATGTACATCTATTGGACATTTTTATCAATAAATGACCATTTTTTAAGAATAAGTCATACATTTATATTATTTAATTGCAAAGAATTGTATTGACCAGTGACTTAAAAGGTCATTGTATATTTGTATACTCTGTAATTGACATAAGACTGTATGATACGTCTCCTTCGACAAAATAACTTAATATTATATCAAATTAATTCTTAACATTTAACTGCCTGCCTTCTACAGAGCACCTTTAATACAAAATATCTTCATGATTGTCATTTGCGTTATATATTGCAAAATTAACAAACACTACACCGCGAACCGCCGGGAATAAACGTAGTTGGACACTGCGACGATATTAGGTACGAATTAGATAAAAAATTCCACGTATGCCAATTGAATGTTACCGAATTGAACGAGATGCGGCGGTTCACCGTAGCCTTTGTCGTACAATCAATTTCGGGCGCAACACCGACAATAAGATCAGCGTCTTACGGATCAACGCGAAGCTTGCCTTGGCCAGAGGAGTGTAACCTGACGTGATGAGAAACCGCGGCCCTTTTCCTCGACATTACGTCGTCCCGTGGAGATCCCGTATAATGGCAGTACGCGGGCGTCCGAAAATCCACCAAATAATATCGTAAAACTCGCGCTCTCACCGTGGATGCGAATCCTTTGACAACATCAAATGTCAAACAACGACGGCATGTATCCCTCGGGTATTAAAGCCATTTAAACGCAGCATCAGTTAACAATTAATTGTTACTGCAGTTGTGTTGGGGGGGATATTCAATTTTGTTGACTATATGACCAATTAATTAAGGTACTGGACACGAAGAAATGGAATATTGATTAAATGAAAATGTTACAACAACGTAGGGGGCAGCGAAGATAAAAAGGAGAGCAAGAAATTGATGAAAAATCGATGGAAAAAACCGATATTGATACGAATGAAAATGGTTCACTTGTCTCGCACCGGCCGAAAATGTCGCGAAGCGAGCGCGTTGCGAGGAAAGGGAAGGGTTGGAGGACGCGCGTATCTCCGTCTCCGTCTGTTGCCGCTCGCTCTTCGTCGTTCCCCGTCGATACCGGGCCGAAATCGTACGAAATTCGCGGAGCATAAAATGGCTGACCGAGGTGGTGCGTGCGTCTGGCGCGCGGCACGCGTTCCTCGGCGCTACCCGCCTCGTTGGCTTACCATTTAAGAGGTCGCGAAGTCCTCACTCGGGCCGGCAACAGCTCGCGCTCCCTGTCCCGGACTTGGGTGGCCAACAGCGGCCAACGTCGGTCGGCGCACGGCGTGAAAAGCGAGACGAGGATCCCCCGCGGGCCGTTGACACCTATCCCTTGAGTCGGCCGCGCGAGAGCCCCCACCCCCACCTCTCCCGCCCTCTACTGTGCCGGCCTCTTAACTATTTTTTCTCTCTCGAGGCCCGCGCCGCCGGCGCCGGCGAAAATGTCCGACTTCATCGGAGGGCTTTAATATGCGCTGCATATGCGCGGCGCCCTCTCGCCAAGCCTCGTCGCCGAGTACCCCGTGTACCCGCCAACTTCCACCCGTGTGGCCAACCCTACAGTTTTTTTCGAAATCTCACTTTTTCGTTTTCACCTCCAAATCTACAGTTTTTTTAAGTTTGGTAATACTGATTGCTTTAATATTTTAATAATATTATTAGAAGTATTATTTAATAATTCCCACGTGGGAAAGAATACTGAGAAATGATGAAAAATATTAATAACTGATATTGATAGTTACGTTTTATTTTTCAACTTTATTTTGTTGCGTTTTAAACAATTATTATAACATGATTTTATTTTGTATAATTTTAATCTATACGTGTTTTAATTATTAATAATATTAAATAATACAAGATAAGCCAAAGCTATAAACTTACTGTCTTTTATTTCATATTTATAGTTTTCTATAATTTTTTTAAAATTTGTATACAGTTTTACTCTAGGATGGGGTTGGCAATACAGTTTTCCACCCTTTAGTTGCCTTTAGTATCGTTGAGATCGTGTCGCTAGTATAAACGTTAGAAATAGGTAAATAAGTTTTTTTATCGCATTCCAAAGGTTTGATTCTTTTTATTCATTAACGCATCCAACCTTGTATCAAAATCATACAAATACGAATTTTATTGTTCATGTAGATAATCGCCCATTAATGTTGAAGCGCTGCTTGCTTTACCTTTCCAATGGGAGGAAGCATCACACGACTTTAGGGCATTTTGGGACTTTCGGTTCCAACATGGCCACCACATTTGGCGCCGCTTTTTTTATTGATAAAGAATTATAGTGGGAGTCTAATTTAGCCGTTATTTTTAACAAATAATCGTAAGTTTAATTTCTTTAATTTTTTCTATTCTTTAGAAATATGAATTTTTTCTGTTGTTTCCTGTTGTTTCTATATCCTAAAACATGAAAAGCAAAGAACGTGGACGCCACAGAAACAATTTAGGTTAAAATTTCATGTGGTTTTCGTAACATCGACTAGTTATTTCGATTAAGAAACAATTTGTCGGTTCGAAATATTAAAGTTTAAATTTTCTTCATTGTATATACATATATGCTATTTGAATTTAAATGTTTTCTCGGGCAGTGAGGGTAAAATTGTTACTTACAGTTTTTAAATGCATCAATATTATATATCTCAAAGTAAAGAGTTTGAAGTGTTTTGCAGTACAAGGCAAGATATAAGCAAACACGATAAATTACATGTGTACTCACATGGTCTTTATATTAAAGGTGCATCAAAAGTACACAAGTATTCATTGATTCTTTTAACAATTAAATGCAACATTAATATTACTGTACCTGTGACAAAATTATAAATACAAAAAATAGGATTTATCAGGGATTTTTAACAATGTGTAATACACTATTTTTACACAGTAGAAATTACATATTTTTTCTATTCATAAGCTATGCTGCAAAAAATGTAAAAATCAGAAAATAATTAAAATCTTATTTACTTTTAGCAATAAATTTAAAACAACTAATAGCTTTTTTAAGTCTTTTTGAATTAAAATCATTAATAACAGAGATATTTGTTAGGTTCTCGAGTATATTACCTATCTTTAGAAGCTTTTTATTTTTTACTGCAAAATAAAGTAAGTCAATTATGATTTCATTAATTACTTTTTATAGCTTTATATCAATTTTCACGGGGCAGATGGAATGGCAATAATCTAGACTGTATAGTATAGAACAACAGTAATCTTTGGCTGTCAACATCATTATGTAATTTGACCGGTCAAACATTGACAACAAACTGGTAAAGTACAAAATTAATATTCGGTTAAAAATTTGTGACTTATTTTGTGTGGACTGAAAATGACTTTAAATTATCTTTATATTTACTTCATTTATTTTTATGTTTTGCTACATCACTTGCAGAATGCATATTTCTTTTGAGTTCTAGTAAACAATAATTTGTACAATAAAAAGTATAAATACAAACATTTTCATTTCATACTTTACACAAATATTATCTAACTTAAAATATACGTTATACATTCATAATATAATAGTTTAATATCGTACATATACGTGCTTAAAAATACAACAATTTATTTTTTACAACATTTATAAACTTATAATAACAAATATTCTAGAAATATATTATATACAGTAAATTTTAGCAAATAATTTGCCAGTTTTTATTATATTTTTCATTTGTGTACTGTAAAATACTATACATATTTTGAGCAATAGAATTACATGACGATTGTATAACTGCTACCAGTATCGTTAATTAGACATTTTTCAAATTTTGGGGGGAAATCTGTATGTCAATAAATATATATACATGTATATATTATTTGTCAAATATTATTAAAATTATATTGTTAAATTCAATTATGTTATATTTAAAAAGAAAAAAACAATTAGATATTTATTAGTACAATTTTTTTTTAATTTTTTTAATGTTTTATTGGGGTTATGTTACCTTTTCCTAATGTATTCAATATGTTGTATTCAAAGGGTATATTCTTTTTCATAATTTTGTTGGTAACTTATTTTTAATATGTAGTCTTTGATACAGTCTTTGAGTTTTCTTTGTGGTTATAGCATATTGTCCTTTAGCATATCCTCCATCTCTAGAGGGGATTTTTTTTAGAAATGAAAAGGATTTTGGGAAAAGAAGGGTTTATGTTAAATTTTTTAAGATAGAACTCGCCCTGTCTTTTTTAACATGCCTTGAATTAAATATACAGTATTAAATAATTAACGAGGCAAAAAGTTAATAAATAAGTAAATTATAAAATAAACAATTAATTGCAGGTTGATTAGTAAGTCAAAAAATATAATTTGGTCTTTGTAAAATAATCATCTTTCTTTTACTCATATATTTTATACTTTCTTATTTATTTTTTTTAAAAATTTATCAGTTTAATCTTATTAATACATTCTTACAGCTTTTTAAAAAAATATATGTATATATACATGTATTAAGCACACAATTGTTATTAACTGAATATTTTTATGTCCATGGTAAAAAGTTTGAAAACATAAAACATCCAACAAAGATATATCCAAAGAAATACAATAAAATAAGTTTGTCTGAGAGGGTGTATCTCTTTTTTGTCATAAAAAATACTTTAATCGTCGAATATACATTTTCTGGGTGTTCATAAGTTATCTCAGTGACATCTTCAAGTGGTTTCTCAAAACGATTCATTAACATTGCGCAATACCAATATAACAAAGGACTACTCGATGCAAGCAACCGTGTACAAACTTGTATATGAACAAAAAGTATAGCAAAAACGGTTAAAAACAATCCGTGAATCACAAATGGAAACATGTCTGCGGGATAAGTCTTATTAGCGAACCTTTTCTTATTTAAAATCATATCTATGATTGGCTCTCTTGCATATTCTTTATAATACTCGTAAATACATTTTAACATGATGAATAATATCGGCATGGCCAGAAGAAAGTTAGGAATTTGTTTCACCTGATAATAATTCAGAAAACCCACATGCCAATATTTGGACTGTACATAAGAATACGCAAGTGGAAGTGAGTATTTGCACCATGGAGGATTATAATCATTCTGTCCTACCAAGGGATAATTATTTTCAATTGCATGATGGACAACATGCAACGGAATAGATCCATTGGCATTTGATTCACAAAAAGTCGTATAATTATTCATTTGTAAAAGTACCAAGGGTGTAAGAGATAAGATGAAGCTAATAGAAAATGGTATTATTATCAAGGAGATGTTCTTTAGCAATTTCTTTGCAGTTACATTTGTTTGAGACATTGTTTTAACAAGTATGCTTTTCCCCCAACCGTATAAAATGAAACCTATGTTGGTTATGCCATTAGATCGCGCGATGGTTGACAAACTCATTGGTATAAAAACAAAGAAATCCGTCTTTAGTGCTGTATACATTGAGTAAAATGTTACAAACGCAAACATGGACTCGGAATAAACGGCACTGAAGAAAATGCTGGCCGGGTTGATACAGTACAGGATGGTTGCTTTGTATGATAATCTGATATCTTTGAGAACAAGTTTGCTCAAATCGTACATTATCAATGCTGATTTTATGAAACATGCAAAATTGAGCAAAACAGCGGCTATAATCATTATGCTGTTTTTGTTCAAAAAGAAGAGCGGTAACCCGAGTACGTGTGCAAAGCATTTTGTGATCACGGGAAATAACGGATAGAATGCCATTGTGTTTTCATATGTATAACCATATTTTGCTATGTGTAAGAAGTACTGTCCATCCCATCTTGTCAAGCCTCCAAAGGCAAGAGTGACGATGTTATCGAACAAACTTACAGGTTCTCGTGGATCAGTTGGAGTGATGAAAGCATCTGCTTTATGATCTGGCCAAATGAGATTGAAAATGAATTGCAGAAACAGAACCAATAAGCGGGAATAAACTGCAAACCAATAAATTTTCGCCCTTGCGGAGTACATCATAATATATTTATACCTGAAAAATAAATATAACAACAATAGTCAATAAAGTATAAAAATGTGCAGTGTTTAAATTTAATATTCATTTCTTTTTGTGGAAACAAACAATTAGAAATTCCAGTTGAATGAACAAAATAATTTATGCGACAGAAGATTAGGTTGATTAGTAAAATGGTAAAAATTTAGTTTATTACTGAAAGAATCTAACTATATACTAGTTATTTTAAAAATATATATATTATAAAATATTTCATTACACTGTTATTAAATACAAATATCTTATTAGAATTTTGCAATATAAGTTGGATCATGTATGTATCAAGGCTTATGTGTAAAATATTTCTTTAATAAAATAATAAGTCATATTATTTAATATTAAATAATTCAATATACTATTTTTATAATAATTTAGATGAAAATATGAGAAGACTTTTAAACCCTTAAATACATTAAATTTAGTTTCAATATAATTAAAGTAAGCTTTTCTAATCAATTTAGATAATCTATTTGAAACATTTATAGTATAAATGATATATATGAAATTTAAAATTAACAGCAGACTGATGACATTCAATGTTTATTTTACAAAGAACAAATAATACTCGGATGGTAATACTGGAATGTAAACTAGTAGCTAAAGGAAATTATTATGCATAATATTCAAGAAACAAGAAATGTTTGCATGATAATATATAACTATATATAGTTAGATAATACTAAACAATAAAAACATTCTAAATTAATTGCATAAGCTTTTTAATGTCATACAGATTAAACATATAATTTGAAAAAAGAATCTCATTTTAATGAGAAAAATAAAAATAAAAATATCAATAATTTAAAAGAAGAAAACTTATTTTTAATATTAATAAATATTGGATACAATTATTTATTTTTCTTACCATTGACTAAGTGGTTTATTTCTTGTTTATTAACTTTTTACTTTACAATCTATACTATATTTATAATTATGCACTTTAAATTGTTGAATTGTAAATACTGAAGGCATAATAAATTTGTTTGATACCGGTTCACTGAACCTTTGTAATATATTTTGAAAATGTTGCGTCGAAATTGTAAAATATAATGTAAATTTTGATGAATTATGCTCCTCTTGTTATATTTTCATTACAAAAATTGGTACACCAATTATAATAGATGTTAACGTTTTCACTCAGTATTATATTTGTTTAAAATCATTTCTTTTGTTTGATTTTATGACGGATTCTTTATGAGATTCCATGTGTCATTGACTTTTCACTACTTGTCAAAAATCATGAATGATTTGTATATAAACCACCATACACAAAACGAAATGAAACTAATATCAGCTGATCGTTGTATTGTTGCCACGGTAAAGTAGTTAAGAAATCCCTATTTGTCACTAGTTCGAATTCCCTACAGTGTTAGAATGTTTAGACGATTGCGATGCGCCAATTACAAAGTGAAAACTGATTCAATGTTTGTGAACAGTTGTTTTGTGTATATTGCACTTAATCAATATTTCTATAATTTATTATTATACACAAAACATTCGTGAAACGGGACTTTTCTTTTTAAAATTCTTTTTAAGTTTTTCCATTTTACTGTTTTCAAACAAATTTATAACAATATATATAAATAAATGTGAAATCAATGAAATTTGGATACAATTAGGGATATTTCTCTAAAGAATATTTATTCAAGATTATACTTTGAAATCAACATACATTTAAAGTCTTCTCTAGATTTTCTTTATTTTTCATTTAAAACATAAGAAAGAATTATTTTGTTCTTTACTTTTAAATGTGGTGAAATTGTTAATTGTTAATAAGAACAAAAATTATACAAGAAAAGAGGAACAGTTTGCTTAAACTTTATTATTTTTTTAAAAGTGTGCTTATTTGAAATTTAAGTTTTATTTCTTACCTGTTTCTCATTTTGAATCGTCTCATCTTAAAAATTATTTTCTATATATGTATGTATATATATATATATTTTAAAATTAACTTCGATATTCATGTACGCTTACTATTCGACGTTTATAGTACAAGTGTTGGCATTTTTCTTAGTTTCTCGATATTAAATTCATATTCTTATTGATACGATGTTTATAAGTATATATATTATATATACATATATGTGTCTGTGTGTATAATATAAAGTGTACATGTATATTTAATATATATGAATTGAAAGCATAACATTTGATTTTAATTCGAACAAAATTTGTTTTCTAAACATAGTATAAAATCTGTACCTATGATTTTTGTTTTTACAATTACATTCGAAAATATTTTATGGAATTTCTAAAAAAAAAACTATTATAACAATCAATCGATTTGTTACCATCTTATTAGATATATCACTTGATTTATAAATAAGTTAATTCAACTGTATTAGCAATCACTGGGTCATTCGATATGAACACGAAAATTGTTTGAGAAAGTATGCGTGAAATTAAATTAATTTATTTTTCATATACTTTGCCTTGTGTTTTCACACACAGAAAACTAGTCTATTCAAGTAAGAATTAATGCACTAAACTAACGAAATTTGATGACAGCCTCTTGAAAATTTCTTCAAAGCCCAGTACTTTTCACATATTTTCAACTGAGTGTTATTTGTTACGTGCAAATATTCCTCCTACCAAATAATCTAACGATTAACACTACTTTCCTTCTCCTTCGGCATAATTTAGTTTTAATAAAAAAAAAAGGGCAAACATTCCATTTAAAATGATTCTTCTTTACACTTTCCTTCATATCGTCCTAATTATTTAAATTTCACAAAAATTCTTTACATAAATTTACTACAATTGCAAGACTGCTAAATTTGCATACATTAACTTTGTCCCCATAAGTTTAGCAATATACATATAATACCAAGGAACTATAAAGTTAAACTAAGTAACAAGAGTTTTGCAAATGTACTATGATGAGGAAAGTGACGGACGGACTTTTGCCCGATTCGATGGACGAAAAAGGGAAGAAAGATGGCTCGGAGTAAAAGAAGGATGAAAACAAAGTTGGAAAAGCGCGTGTACCGTGAGAAGGACGATGGTGCGTGGCGCATGGTGGATCCCGGGGACGCGAAAAGTGCGACGTTTTTAGTATGGCTAGTAGCGATGACGGCATAGGCAGGAGAACATAGCCAGCCGGTGATGAGGTCATCGCATGGTTTTTTAGTCGCGGCGGCAGTCGCGACGTGGAGCGCCCGAACGCCGGCTGTAAAACGTTGCAGGTCCGATCGCGCGCGAGATCGCGCGAGATCGCTCGGCCGGACATGTGCCACGTGCTGCGCGCTGCTCGCCGCTCGCTCCTCGCTACCGCCACGCATCCGATTCCCGACTAATCGATATTGCGCGCGGCTCCACCGCCTAACGTTCGCCTAACGCCAGTGTCCTTTTTTCAACTTTCATCAATCATTTCCAATCAGTCGGCCGATTAGGATCAATGAAAACATTCAATTCCAACAGTGAAACTCCTCCGGGGCATTTTCCATTCATAAAGTGTTCTCCGTCCGAGACGCGCGCTTAACGTTTTCTCGTAAATACCACGTGACTTATTTTTTCTCTTTTCTTAATTCTTTTTTTTTTGCAATATTCAAGTAACAAACGATTTTGCATTGGATGCTGAAAAGACGTGTCACGATGTCAAAGTGATTTTCAATAGTTGATCATTGTTTCGTACCAGTTTTTTTCTTATCTCTTTTTGGAATTATTCTATGATTGAAGTCGTTTTTAAATGAATTGGTTCCAATTATGGGCAGAGGACTTTTATAAAAAAATTTAACTCGGTGGTTTGGTATGGTTAAAAGTATTTGAATAATGTTCTCTTTCGAGCCATGGGAACGTTGGTTTGCTGTTTTTCATCTAGTACGTTACGAATCCACGAAATATTTAGTTTGCTCGTTTTACAACTTTCATATTACACAATTTTGTGCCGTGAAGTTTGGAGGTGATCATGCCAATGTGATTGTATAGCATATGTTACTGGTTATGGGACTTGGACTGTTTCATAATGACATTTTAATTGTCAATGGTGTAAATGCTTGAAAACAATCGTTCGTTTGGGTTTCCTTTTTATTTTTCATTCGAATGATTTGCTTAAGTGTCATCGTAACTGTCGACAAAATCTTTAATAATTGCAAAGATATAGTAGAGTATTCGTGTCTTTTTCAATTTGCATTTATATATTATTCATGAAATACAAAAGATGTTGTAAACGTTTGTGTATTTGCAAAATTTAGAGTTGTTAAATTTTGAAATTTTGTGTGCTAATATTGCATCCACTTTAGAATAAATTTGTAACGTAACGTATAATTGAGAACTTTGGTTTGAATGAAAAATAAACGTAATCTAAGCATCATTTTATATAAATATTGGCTAAACTTTCCGAATGAATTTCAAAACAGATTTTATCGTTAATATTGAGAGTGGTGTAAAATTTTTTTGAAATACGTTTCAATGGCGTTTATTTTATTTTCTTATAATAAATAAAGAAATTTTAAATATTTAGAAACTTTGATAAGCGATATGTGAAAGTATGCTTAATTAAACCTCATTTCAGTTAATATTTATTATGATAGTGGGAATATTTTTTAATTCTCATATTTTGCAATTATTATAATTGATTGAACACTTTTTTTGCGCAAATATATCATCTTTTTCAATGTCACTTTAAGCCAGTAGTAATTTGCTTATTAAATGGATAATAACTTTTTTGTTTGTATAAACATTACGCAATGCTGGATCATTTTTAATCAAACTATCAACTTATTTCAAGCTTCTTTTTTTATAAATTAAAACACGTGGTTATCAACTAATCTTGATGGCGCGAATGTCAACACGATTGCACGTCTGTGCTTTTAATCTTGCGGCGAAAGACGAAGTGAGTGTTTCTACTTTTTCCCGTCTTCGCGTTCTTTATACGGCCGAGGATTTCAATAAATTTTTTTTGATGCAATAAAATGCTCTTAACGTGTTATTGAAACAGCGAGCCATTTATTTTTATAAATCATAATAATGGATTAAGTCTGGCAAAAAATGCCTTTTATACATACATTTATAAATATAACATTATTCATTTATGAATAAATTATTTATTGCGTTTAAACATCTTTTTTTTTCATCAGATAACAGATGATATTTTCTGTAAATTAGACGCTAAAAGAAAGATACATTAAAGATTACTCTGCTAGAACTTTAATGAGATGCTTTGTATACAATGTAGGAAAAATTACCGTGCCAACATAGTAAAAAGTGTGATGAAACACACACCGAGAAAAATAACAGTCATTTTTAATATATTTTTTTAGTCCAATCATTTTCAGTATTGCTAAAGTTCAATGTGAAAAACTAAACCAATGTTTTCTATTTACTACCGACGAAAACGTTAAAGATTGCAAAATTAGTCGAAAATGAATTTTTTCTTGAAATACTAAATTGTTAAGAGAAATTAGTTCACTTCCAATATTCCATTACTGTCGCTTAAATGTTAAAGATAGGTACGGCATTGAAAATAAGTCCAAGTGAAAAATAAGTTTTGCCATTATAAGAGACGGTCGTTTAAAAATACAACTTTGCTTTTTGATATTTCTTCGTGAGGTCGGGGCGGTCGTAACAACACTTAGGGCGATCGTAAACGTCAGTATATACGTCTCTTATCTTCGATAAGCCGGCAACCTTAACAGCTAACTCATCATTGATGCTCCGTATGCATCATTTTCTACGAAACATCGTTCTTATCGCTTTTTCCTTTATGCACCAGACACGATCAAATATCCTATTTGATAGAATCATTAATGATCATCTACAATAGCCTCGAATGTATAAAAGGTTTCTTGAATAATGCCATTGAATTAAAAGCTCTTTTTCTTTTTAATATCAAATTCCCAAAAGAACTATAAGAATTCTATTAAACTTCCTCTTCAAAAAAACACACTTTTACTATTGAAATAAATAATTTAAACAGCCATTTCGTTTTTCGGAAAACAGAAACCCTTTTTTTCTCAACCATAATGTAAACTTTTTGCATTAAATTCAAACAAAAAAGAATGGTTATTTAAAAATAATAAAAATAAAATCTCTCTAACACATACAGATTTTATTTCAAAATATAAGAATTTAAAAAGATTATTTTTTATGTAAAATTACACGGAATATAATGAAAATTTAAAAGACTAATTTATCATTATTTATAATAGCAGAAGAATTAATTTATTTTTATTAATATTTAATATAGCATTCTAACATTTCAATATATATTGTAGAAAATACACAATGAAATACATTAGCAGTACTAAGACACGAATTGATATTTATTTGACTTTTTTTACGCATTTTCTGCTGTACACTGTACGTGACTAAGAATCGATGTTACATTAAAGCCAATCGGTATAAATATGGTTTTTCCAATTTTTAATCAGGTTCACTAGTGGTTTAGGGAAGAGGTAATTGGTTGGATATCAGTACTCCTTCAATCAATATATATATACTTTATTAGAATGTTTAAACGTCATTGGAAAAACTTGTTTTGACAACGAATTATAGCAACGGTTCGTGTGGCATCGATCTCACTTTGTAACGTCGCTCGACAAACAAATGCCTCAAGAAAATTTCATTCTTTGGCCAAACGTAAGGGATAATTTAACATTTTTAATATTTTATATCGTTCTTAGATTTAATACAATTGAATCGAGTCATTTAGTTTGCGTTTCTTTTTCATCGATAACTTTTTGAAAAAGCTGCGTTGCAATTTTTATCAAATGGGGGGGGGGGAATACCTTTTTTATTTATTTGCCTCGGAATTATCCTTGCACGCAGACGATGTGTCATAATAAGAGATTACGCAATGTAAATGCACACACATACACACATGCAAAGTTAACTTTCGTTGAAAATGGAGATCTCACAATTCCATCATCTTCTTCCAAACATCCACGCGTTTCTAATTACGAGTTACTGAGACGTTGTCGAATCTGTCGAACGAGTTAATCAAATATTACTGTTATTGACCCGAACTCACAGCTTTTCCTATTGAAACTTCCTATTGAATATATTTTCATGCTCAGTCCACTGAACAATTGAAAAAACAATTTATTGTAACTACAAGGAGAGAAAAGATAAATAAAAATTACTGATTGTTAGCAAACTGGTCGTATACTTGCAAGAATTGAAAAATGACTAACTAAACTTAAGTTAGTAAAATGTGTCAGCCACTTTGACGTACACTGTTAGCTTTCAAACAATAATTGCCGACTAATTCACACGTTTTACTAACTTCGGATAGTAATTTTGTCCAAGTATGTGACCTGTTGCGGTATTTTGCTATCGCTTATGTTTCATTTCATTTCCATCTCGTTAAGTTTTCGCTTCGTTTTCGTTTCGTTAAAGTTCCGTATGAATTTTCGAAGCGAAGCTGAAACGAAGACGAGGCGGAAACTTAACGAGACGGAAATGAAATGAAACATAAGCGAGAGCAAAATACCACTGCAATTTTCCAACAATGCCAGTAATTGTTATTAAATTCTTGTTTCTCCGTGTATTCAATTGAACAATTGTTAATCTTCGCTCTACAATTAATTAAACAATTAATTTATTTAATATACGGCAATTAGCAAAGCAAACAATTAAACAATGTAAAAAACACTTTCGACCGATAAACTCGCATTGAAAAATAAAAGAAAAGAAGAAAGAGAGAGAAAAAAATGCCACGCTCCGAGCAACAATAAATATGCATGAATAAAAAGTGGAGGAGTAAAATCTATATCCGCGAACGTGAGCCGATTAAATGGCAAGACTTTCGCGCATAAAAAGTGACATGTGCAAATAGTGCGTGCGTATCAATAGCGCATTGTAATGTCGCTGGAATCGCGTCGTACGGCGCGCAGTCGGTCTGCCTTTTCGGTGCGATGCACCACGTGCTTTTGCGTATCGCGTGAAAATATAAGCGCAGGCGCGAGCTCGCGCCTCCGTAGGCTCGGCTGCATTTCAAATCCTGCTCCGATGTGGTCCGCGGCGAGCATCGCGCGCGAATTCCAATCGATCTCCTCCCAAGATTCCCGCTTGTCATTCCAATAGCCGCGGCAACTGTCACTTCGTCGCGCGTAATCCGTTAATTATTTCGTCCCAAAAGTTCCATCTTCTTGCGGCTGTTCCATCTCCGCGAGAATCGGTCTGACGCGCGGACTGATTTTTGCTTTTTTTTTACGAAAGAAACATTCCAGCTCGCGGAAGGAAGTTGGATAGTTTCTAACGATTTGACGATGAATTGGAGATGAAATGAAAATTCGACTTTGGATATTTGGAAGGCAAGTGCCCACGGGATCGAAGATCAAAGTAAAAACAATATTGTATAGTTAGCCGGGTGTTACTCGTTGACGGTTTACGAGGGTTCAAGTAGAAGGAAAGAAGGAAGGAAGTTATTGTATGGACGGAGAGTGCGCGACGCGCCGGAAAAACCAAAGTGCGCGGACTTTTCGCCAGAGGAATACTGAAACTTGACGGAGCGCACGTGGGCGAGTAGTGCTGTCCGCAAGAATCCAGGTGTCGGTGCCGCGCGTCTGTCTCTGCACCCATTCGCGCTCTCGAATCGCAAATTGTAGCAACGCACGAGCCAAGTGGGAGTCGACGGAATTCCTCCAATGCTCCAAATTGATGATTCACGGTCACCGACGAGTCTCGCCGACGAAATCGCCTCGCTGGTCGAATCGGCCAAATTTGCCCGACGACCGAGATTGGCGGCAATTCTCGCACAAATGTGATCGCCGGCAATTTTCGTAGGCCTTACTCGGCGGTTCGGTACCACTCGTAGACCTTACTCGGCAATTGGTACCGTTTGAATTTCGAATGCGTCTGCGCAACTGGGCTCGGGATGCGGCTTGTTTTCGTAAGCGACGAGGAGGGTGCGTGACTTTCCGCGAGCCGAAACGGAGCCTCGGATGAAGCGCGCGGGCTCCCCGGTCAAGTGCGCCCTTGATTCGACTTGACATTGCCTTCGGCGCGCTGCTCGAGCACGTCGACGAGGGAATGATGAACGGGGTACGCCGGGCACCCTTCGACGCTTTTTACTCCAAAGTAAGTCTAATCGCGTATTCGGTTACACTCGCCTCTGTAACTCAATTCTTCTTTCAGCCAGCGAGGGCCCCTCCACGACGTACGTTAGTTCTTTTCAAAATAATTCCCTTAATATTTCTCTCGTATGCCGGCAAAAGAATTGAAATGGAAGCGGAATAAAAGGGAGGTTTTGTCTCTTTGCTTTGTTTGGAAGTAGAAATAGAGGGGTTGTTAATAAAGTGAAAAGAGTGGGGGAGAGTGCCTGACAGTTTAACAATTTGTAAACAAGGGTTTATAAATATTAAATAGAATCAATGTAATTAATAAAAGTCGATATTAAAATTAGCAAAATTAACAAATTATTATCATTGGTAGAACGTGTCAGCATGTTGACAACCATTGTCTGCTTTCAAACAGTAATTGTCCTTAAACTGATACATTCTGTTGACTGAAGTTTTTTTGATTTATTCAATATATGACCAGTTTACTAACACATTAATAATTTTTATTAGGTCTTTTCTCTCCGCGTGCAAAAACTTTTACTATATATAAAATAAAATTATAATTTATTACATTATAATACAATATTACATTATGTATTATTCATATCATTTATTTTACATAGTACTCTGTTTAATACTTTTTTTAATTTCTTTCTTTTTTTTTCAATTTGTTTGTTTTTTTTATATATAAATCTCCTTTACATTTAGAATATTAAACATAATTGTAAGCGATTATGTCAGTTTGGCATCAAACTCTTTCTCAGAAATATCTTTCACTCAATGCCATCTTATATCATGTTGCAATACTTGAAACGACCTTGATTCTGAGTATCCTTCCGTCAACCAGAGGCTTTGGAATAAATTCGTCAGTTTTACCAACACTGTCTTTTTTGAGTCACATAGCATGGCCAATCGATAAGACTTTTGCATGCATCGCAGTTTGATCAATATTCACAGTGAATGACGAATTTTATGATGTAAAAGTGTACAAATTTAAGGAGGTGCGACTTGTATCAATTTTATCTCAACGAGTTTTGCGTTATTTACATTTCTCCTTACAGTACTAACAATAATAGTTACGATTTCTCGATCAAGTGTGATTTTTGATTATGCGATTTTGCAGAATTCGACCATATGTGGCCATACATGGAATAAGGTAAAACATATATGTCCACATATGAATTTTTTATTTCCTCATATAAATATGTTAAAACACATATAGACATATATATTTTTCTTTATTCCATAATAATAATAATATTTTAGCCATATCCCATGTGGAAATTACAATACGGCCCAGCACTGGCCCAGTACTGGCGGCCGTACTGCCTGTACTGGCAGCTGTACAGATTCTGTTGTCTGCCAGTACTGGCACAGTACTGGGATGATAACGTTGGC
>JABFPN010001249.1:0-31241 GCA_022817305.1 Leptoteleia sp. ZL-2020
CGGCCTTGGTTCCCGTGTTGTTAGTTTAGTTAGATTTTAAAAAAATAGATGTCGCGGGGGCATATGTTCTTCACTAAGAATTTTCTATTGGTCAATTTCAAATTTTTCACAAAAATTAAAACATTACGACATAATATAATATTCAGGAGTGTAACTTGTGGATGAATTTGTGGGTGCGTCCCCGAAATGTGCATTTCATGAGTCTATATATATATATATATATATATATATATATATCTAGTAAATTATAAGGCTACTCTGAATTTATCCAAAATCATTTTATCTAATTTGCAATTTATCCAAAATTCATAATATGTAAAACATTATTCATCTAACATAGCAATTGGCCACAACGTCCTTTTGATTGTAGTTAAAAATATTACTACATAAATAAATAGTGTTTACATTTGAATTTTGGATAAATTGCAAGTTAGATAAAATGATTTTGGATAAAATGAATTTTTGTATAAATTCAAAGCACCCCAAATTATATACTGTTATTTGAGATATGTCGTTTTCAATTTTATGTCTTACATAATCGTTCAAACATTGCGATCATTAGGATTGGGTAAGTTATTCAAATTTGAAGGTAGACCTAAGTCGTAGTTTAGATGTTTATTTGATTTTATTTATTTTTCATTGAAAACTTTATTAGTTGTCAAGCATTTTGTACATCAAACATTCATTTACATTCCAAAGATTGTACTCGATAAGAACCTGTTACATAGAATATAAGTTATAATATTAAAACTGATTTTAATTGGGTAATATGAATAATAATAATTTTTCATAATTTTTTTCTGTGAGTATAAAGTTTAAATATAAATTTAAAGTTTCATTATAACATTTTAATAAACAAATTCACACTGAATTATAACTAAGATTCGCAACATAATTTTTTTAATTAAATGCATGATATTTTCTCTTATGTTTTATTTAAATTAGCTAATTGCATACCCAATTTTGGTGGTTATTTTTAATGTCCTTTAATCATTGTTATATTATTTTTACTTTTATAATGCATGAAATGAACTATTGTAACAGGAAAGTTTACTATTTACCTAAGGAATGAATACACTTCTAGTGAGTTCAGTATATAATTTAATAAATCGATATGAATTTATTTATAATTGTACAACATTTCTTTTTTTATTACTTGAGAAAGACAATTTAAAGAAACAAAAACAATAATATTCATTTTATAATCATTTTTCAGTAGCAAAAAAAAATACTTTTGAAATTCATTGAATAGTCTTATCGAATAAACAGCTTGAAACAAACCGCGTTCGCTTCATATTCCGTTCGAGTTGAAAATGTATAATTAATTTCCCATATCTCCTGTTGTTTTTTTGCACGACTAAAGTTTTTGTGACATTACCCAGGGTTACGTGGCGCGGACGTTAGCCGAGAAAGAATGGGAAAAGTTGCAGCAGGCGCACGTTCTTGCAAATGTGCAGCAAGCGTTTGACGTGTCGAGCGACGCGGAGGGTGACGGCGATAACGAGAGCAGCTTTAGCTCGGCGGCGGACGTTATCAGTCCAACGGGACACACGGACGCGCAAACGCTCGCTTTAATGCTCCAAGAACAATTGGAAGCTATTAATAACGAGATCAGGATAATTCAGGTAAATATTATATATGAAATTAAACGATTGAAGCAAAATAGCAGTTGTTTCGGCATTGCATTAATTGTATGTAGGAAGAATGAATAGATGTTTTTAACAAAGGTTGCTTTAGTATTGATTCATCAATAGCAAGAAAAGTTTGGACTGCTAGAAATACCTTTTTTAGCATCTTGACTAAAATCTAAATGTGTCAATGATCAATGAAGACTGATTAATTGTTAATTATAAATTAATCAGTAGATAATATGTGTAAAATGAAATGGCTTTGAAAGTAAATTAAAATTGTGATTGTATGGATAACAGGAGGAAAAGCAAAGTACGGAAGCGAGAGCGGAAGAGCTGGAGTCTAGGGTGGGTAGTCGAGAGCATATGAACTTGTTAACGCGGGGTCGAAGTCTTGAACGGGCTTCACCTCCGCTTAGCGGCAGATCCACCCCAAAATCGCATCACAGTCCGAACCGAGACTACTTGCACAAATACCATACCGTAAGTAACCCTTGCTTACCAGTACCCGAGGCATTGTCGGAGCTGATCCACCATTTTCCTTATTGGCACGCTCGCGATCAAACTCTTGTCAATTGTACGACACGTAAATTTTAAATTTATGCATGATTACGCTTCCTCGTCGAGAAGAAAAGTATCAACGTTATTCTTTTTCTTAACATTCGAGCCATTGTGACACTTATTAAGTCTTGTTAAGTGTCAAGCTCGGATTTCGTACTTGGTTCAGAGATTCTGCTTATTTGAATTTACACTGAGAAAAAAGTATTAGTAAAATTTAAAATATTTCATTTTAATTTAGGGTGTATATCTCCGAAAAGTAAAATATAGATATTTCCTTTTTCTCAGTGTATTTGGTTTGCTTTGCTGATTGCAGTTGACTTTATTTTGGATTTGCGTTGGAAATCATCGTTAATAAAAATAATTTTAAAATTATCGACAAGAATGATTTGTATAAAAGTTAGTTACACAGTGATAAATAATGCAGCAATTATTACCACATTTCTTTATTTTCTTTCTTTCTTTAATCCGCAGTTTCACCTAAATTCCTTGCCTAGTTGCATAATTATCATATTAGTAAAAAGAAATAATTGAACTTGTTCAAGAATAACTATACTTTGTTTCAACATTTTCAAATTTTTATTATTATTTTCACTATACTGTTATGATAAATAATAATAAAACAAGCGAAATATTCTTATATTTCAATAATGTGTAGTAATTGTTGCTGTATTATTTTCTTGTGTATGCATTTAACAAAATCATTCAAGATTCTTATTAATTCCAATTATTATTTACAACCAAATCCTTATTAAGAGTTGACAGTATAATTTGGTATCTTAAACGCAAAGATTGTTCCCTTTGTTTATTGGTTGATAAGTAAAAGTCTTGCTTTCATTTGTGATGAGTTGACTTGCTTATTTTCCATATCATTTAAATTCAATTTCTCGTTGTCCTTGCTTAAAATTGGACAATGAAATGTATGAGTCGTAAAAGAATCGCTCCCACAAAGCCTCAAGCCTTGGATTGGAATGTGTTTCGTGTTTTAGATTGAATGATACCTTCCAATTTGACTAATGCACATAGAATATTTTTGGTAACAACTTTTTAATTTCTTTTACTGGAAAAACGTCTATTTTTAAGCTTATTTTATATTTTAATTGCATGTGTTTGAAAAGAATTATTCAGGCAAAAAGTAATAAGAAACTTATTATTACACGTGTAAAAGTAACCTTGTGGAAAACAGTTGTTGAAAAATGCTGACAAATGCTGAAAAACTGCTAAAAATGGGACTTTTCAGCATTTTTCAGCATTATTCAGCAACTTTTTTCCACAAGGGTAAATATTTTCTATCTGTAATACAAATATAAAGTAGAAAAAAATTATTACACTTCGTATACAGATTTCGTACAGAAACATAAAGTGAAAACAAAGACCCTTTTTGCCTGATTACCCATTCCTGTAGATCAATTTGTATACACACACGCATGAAATGAGCGAGCGCGGAATTCATCCGTGGAATTTACGCTATTCTCGTGCCCGAGAATTTCGTACAACTCGAAACAAGAGAGTGGGCGAGAGAGCATTCCACGAAGGAGGTGTTACTATTTGAAATTCATTTTGATGCATCGAACATTATAAGCGTTCTGCTACAGACGTGCAATTCCAACTTTTTATTTCTTGAATCCGGAAAACAGAAAAAAAACGCCAGAATAGAATTGATATAGTTTATAAAAGTATCAATGAGCCCACAAAACGATCGTGGGTTTTGATTGCAGGCTGGTTTAGGTCCAAAAATAAAATACCTTTATGAAAATAATTTGCTGAAAATTGCGTTGAAAAGCGCTGTGAAAAGGTCTGAAAAAACAGTCGAAAATTTTGCTAAAGATAAAGTTTACTGATAAGTACTAGAAAATGTTAATAATCAACGAAAAACAACAAAATTCTTGAAAATAAAACAGAAACAGTTTGGATTTCTCTTACAGAATTTCTTTTAGCTCATTTCCAGACTTTTCAGAACCAATATTTTGTAAGTCACCGAATAACTCTGAAAAAATGCTCAGGTCCATATCTTTAGGAAATTTTTGGACACTCTTTCAGACCTTAAACGATTTTTGGCCATACTTTTCAGCCAATTATTCTCACTCGGGAATAAAGAGAAATGAAAAAGAGAAAAAAAATTGTGAAAAGATAAACAAAACAAAGAGCGCAAGACGGATCATTTAAAAGAACGAACACATATTCTTCAGGCACCGGCGTCAATGTCACCGGCCCATCTACATCAGTACGCTGTCTCTTTGGTTAGTCCAGGTCAAATGTCAGAATCGCTGCCTACCAGCCAGGTTTGTAATCGTGACAGCGAAGCGGATGGAATTGAAGAACGAAACGTTTTTAACATGGAGTAAAACAAAATATATGGGGTATATGTGGGACGTATATGGGGCATATATGGAATATATATGAGGCATATATGGCAAACATATATCTGACATACATATCAGATGTAAGGGAAAGTTCTGTAGTTTTCTTCTAAAGAAAACGTGGGAAACGTTTTTAAATTTGAGCACATATAAAGATTATGTTTCTAAATATATGGAGGGTCAAATCAATGAAACGAAAACAATATTTTTTATTTACATCCAAAGAACACAAACATGGATGCAAACACAAAACAAAAGCAAAGTTCACATTTTGTTTCTTAAAAACGTTTCATTTTTCAGTACCTTGCGAAGCGGTCACTTTGACGCAATTTCTTTTCCGCGAAATCTTCTCTTGCATGTCATTCTCTGTGCACGATTGTAACGTCCGTACTCACTGGAAACTCCGGGTCTCCATTTTCCCTTACGATCAACGATCGCCTTGTCCCGCTGTCCAGTTGCCATGGGACGGCTGATCGTTGACGCACCATATTCTTTCTGAGTGTCACTGTGTTTTTTGATGGGTATTTATTGACTTTTTAAACGTCGTTCTGTAAATTAATTAATATTGTATTGCGGTAGTTACAGTTGTCCGGGGAGGAGCTACACCTGGTGAGCGAGAGGGACAACGTCACCATCGCTAGCGGCAGCGAAGCCGCGTCGCCGCAGACTGCGCGATCCCTCAAATTCGAGAGGGCGGTACAAGCGTTGGCTCACAGTCAAGAAGAACTCAGAAGGTATTATTTTTGCCTCTACGTCATTAGCGATCATTCGTCTACTTTTGAATCGCGGTCTCTGATGTTTGGAACTGAAGTTTATTGTCTCATATGTAACGCTTAAGATGATGCCTCGTTTCTTTACCACAAAGGTTTTGTGATTTTTGAAAAAATGAAAGTTAATTTTTCTATAAAAACTTGAATTCGAATCCCAGATGACAATTTATGAACACTCTTAAGATAAAGTATGAAAGACTAGTGTATTACTTAACGAGGAAATAAGTGGTTCTATGTTTGGTAATCCAAGAAAAATGCAAAGTTTGCTAATGAATTTATTCTGAAAGGTCATGTCTGAAAATATTGGATAAGAAAATTAAAACAATTTCATAAAATGTATTACATGAATATTATAGCATTTAAAGATAGAACGAAGAAATGTCATTGAAATTATTAAAATTGGAATATATTAAAATTTAAAAATTTAATAAATGTAAATTCTTATGAATGATCAAACAAATGTACTGAGACAAGAAAGTTTGAATTTTGTTAATTTTACCAAAGAACTTCACTTTCAAACATCAGTTTAAGGTGACCCGTAACATAACTTTTACAACTAAATAGTAATTTAAGAAACAATACATAGCAAAATTAACATCGCTGCTTTCGCTATTTGTTTTTGTGACAATTAACAGACGTACTGGACAAGCCGGATACGGCGTTGGCGCCTACTCCATGCACAGGTTAATTAACAACTTTGATGATGCATGCTTTTCTTATTGCACGTCATATTTATGTGGCTTAAACGAATACGGAATGGGCAGATTTGAACTAATTAAATTCGATTACAATGGTAAACACCGCTTTCCCTTGTGGATCATTTTTTGACTCATTTATTTATCAATCGAAAAATATTACATATCCTACTTTTTCTCAGCACTTTCCCTCGACCATAATAATTTCCATGAAATTTACACGGGCTCCTGCCACGAACCCAACGATAATTCGTCATTCCGTCAAATTTGTCCAATTCGCAACCAACATCTCTCTCTCTCCTATGGAAAAGGGAACTTACCAAGTCAAAAAATGTTTCCCTTTGTGGAAAACAATGCTGAAAAACTGCTAAAATTGGGAATGTTCAGCCTTTTTTTCAGTTTTTTCAGCATTTTCAGCATTCTGTTCCACAAGGATCATTCTTCAGATCTATAATTTTGCCTTGTTATACATTTTTCACTTCACATTTTGGAAGAATTAAATTTGGACTTGTAATTTGCAGACTGTTCAGTTTGTTTTCAAAGTCGTATGTATGTCATTAATAGTTAAATAAAATAAAGTTAGGTCGATATTGATAATAAGAATTAATTTGGAAAAATTTGACGTCGCGATAAAAGTCACGGCCGTAACGTTTGGTAATTTGATGTTACTTTCGTAAGTTCCCTTGTAAGTGTTTTAATTGCAATTAGAGCAGCCATTATAGAAAAGCTACGACTTTTTGCAGAGCTCACGCGACATTGCCGCTTAGCCACGATGTTTTATGTGTGCATACGTTTGCTCATAAATCACGGTATTTCATATACACGCAGACTTCCCCAGATCGCAAAACACAGAGTCTCGTATCGTGGGTGGATATAAACGAGTTTGAGATACGGGCAGATTTAGTTTTCATTGTTCTGATCTGCGGGGAAGGCTGCGTTAAGCATATTGCTTATACATATTTTATATTGTGCTTATAATTGTTTAAGTGTATTGAGTTGGTTCGCGACGATTTTTTCTGTAATAATCACAAAGGACAATGATATCAATGTCAGAGATATTTTCAACAGACATAAGATGATTTGTAAAATTACAATTATTCATTCATGTATTTTTTAAACACTATTTTTCGACTTTTTACATAGGTCCTTATCAATTGTATAGAATCTATTATAAAAAACAAATCAAGTTAATTAATTGTGTTATTTTAATATCTATTTATTCAAAAAATTTGGAATGTAAAAATTGACCAAGTTTATTTTTATGTTTATTATTTTATATATATCCTTTTTTTTATTATATATATATCAGAAGTTATTTGTATATTCATATTATTAATTCATCATTGTGATATTAATTAATTTTATTTAAGATTTTAGATAAAGTATTTTATCATATATTTTGTTTAATGAAAACACTGGGAACAGTCAACATATTATTATTGCCGTTAATATTAATTTAAACAATCTTATTTATCTGATATCTATTATTGCTAATAATGTTAAAAGCGTTAAAGTACGTTGAAAAGTTGAAGAATATTGAGAAAGGATTTATAAAGTTTTCCAACTCGATACACCGCAGCCAATAAATAGAGTAGAGATAGAAACTAGATTAGCGCTCCATGCAGCAGGCATGGGCAACATAACAACGGCGCACTCAATTCTGGGACTCCTCCTTCTCCCTTGTCTTCGCGTCACAGCAGCCAGGACAGCTTGCACAAGAACAATTTCGCCGGTGTTGGACTACCGATTGGACAGTTGTCCAGCACGCATTTGCAACACATGCAGGCGAGCATGAGCCCGGCAACGGCTGCTGCGGTCGCGGCTGCGCAAAAGAAGAAGGGCATTAAAAGCAGCCTAGGCAGGTTCTTCAGCAAAAAGGAAAAGGTAACTGTGCTATTATTAGTGATGTGCTTTCAAGTTAACGCAGATGACTGATGAAAAATCCATTAATTCCTTTTAAATCCGATTAAAAATAAAACTAAACATATATACTTATATATTATATTATGCGTCAATTGTCCAGACAAAATCTGAACATAATTTGGACAATTTTTAAAGATTTCATCTGGACATCTGCTAGGTAGGGGTACCACCCAGAAGATGTCCATTTTATTTTCAATAAAATATTTCAATTTTGAAGCGTGTAAAAGTATGAACTCTATACCACATATTTATTTCATTTTAATAAATTGTTTCAGATCAAAGGCAAGGATGCCACGATGCCAGGCGAAATGCCTGGAATGGGAGCCAGTACGCCTGCGGATCCAGATTATGGAGAAAATATTTCCTTATCTGGCACGCTTGGCGGTAAAAACGACTTCGACCGCAGAAAAAAGAAGAGGTAATAATGATTAAATAATATTATTTACATACATTCATTGTTTTAATTCATATATTGCCATTGTTAATTGATTTTAATGTTCATCTTATCATTTTAATATTGTATTATCGCGTTTTCATTCTAATTGCCATTCTTTTATTGTTTTACAAATGTATAATAATTATTTTTGCTCATAAACATTTGGAAGGTCAAATCATTTATTTCATTTATTTGATCTTTCAAATATTTACAAACATTGCCTTTTTTATGTACTTAATGTTGAAAACGTTTGGTTGTTCAGTTCCATGATAATAATATGTATTAATGAAATATGTTTGAAATTAGCATGCTGGACTCCTCGAGACACGAGCTGCTCGCTGAAGCGATGAAAGCCGGCACGCCTTTTGCCTTGTGGAACGGCCCGACGATAGTCGCCTGGCTCGAACTTTGGGTGGGAATGCCCGCTTGGTACGTCGCGGCATGCCGAGCGAACGTCAAGAGTGGCGCGATTATGAGCGCCCTTAGTGATACCGAAATACAACGTGAAATAGGAATCAGGTAATTAGTGAAATTAGTTTTTACTATGTAAAATGAATAAATAAAAATTTGTATTTAGATTCCTATTAAAGAAATGGCCCTGAGGAATGAAACTTTGTCTACATACAAAAATAATTTTTGTAAATATTTCAAAGGCTGAATTGAAGAAACAAAAACGATGACATTGTTAGTTTACATCCAAAGAACATAAAAATGAATGTAAATATAAATGAAACAAAAACAAAGTCAGCTTTTATATTTTGTATTGGGAAACGGTTTCATTTTTCAGTCCTATATTAAAGAAAAGATCTCGATGGACAATTTTCTAATACATGACTTTATTTCAGCAATCCTCTGCACCGACTGAAATTAAGATTAGCTATACAAGAGATGGTTTCGCTAACGAGTCCATCTGCACCAAAGACTTCTCGCACCACTCTAGCGTTCGGCGATATGAATCACGAGTGGATAGGCAACATTTGGTTGCCAAGTCTTGGATTACCGCAGTATCGGTCTACCTTCATGGAGTGCCTTGTAGACGCCAGAATGTTAGACCATCTTACGAAAAAAGACCTTCGTGGTCAACTTCGGATGCTTGACAGTTTTCATAGGTAAGCAACCAATTCTTTCTTTTTTATTTATCCCAAAATATTAATCTTCTTGATGCAATCAGTAGACTTAAATTTACTTTCTAAATTTATCTTCTCAAATATTCTTAATTTTATAGAAAAAACTAAAAATTAAAATTCATTTCTTACAGGACAAGTTTACAATACGGTATTTCTTGTTTAAAAAGACTAAATTTTGATAAACTACAATTAGAACAGCGAAGACAAATGGCAGAAAGCGCAAACGTCGACGTCCTTGTGTGGAGCAATGATCGCGTCATAAGATGGGTGCAATCGATTGGACTGAAGGTGAACGTTTGAGCTCAATATGTTGAACGTTAAGCAAGTTGTTTAAAACAAAAACTAAACGCGCATTATATTTCAGGAATATGGAAACAATCTGTTGGAATCTGGAGTTCATGGTGCTCTTATAGCTCTTGACGATAGCTTCGATGCCAACAGCTTTGCGCTTGCTTTACAAATACCTACCCAAAATACACAAGTAAGTAATGACTGACTGAAAATATTTGCGAGAATTGTTAATTAATATTATTCCTGCAGTCTGACAATTTTTGGTATCTCATTTCCTAAATTTTTACAACTTTCTAATTACTTTCATTAATTAAATTAAAAATGAATAAATAAAAGAAATTAGAAATCATTACAAATCATTTTTAACACGAGTCCATACGTACTTTGTATAATAGCGTACTTTATGCACTATTGCAGTGAAGAAACAAAATGACAATATGTTATAATTTAAAATACTTGAAGATTGTCCATTACGTAAAAGATCTACAATAATATATTTACACGTATAACTCGTGTTTGTACAGTGCAGGCTTATATTACATGTATATCTTGAACTTTCTATAATGTATTCCAAAATGTATCATACTATTTTTAACAATTCACTGCAGGGTTTTTCTTTTCAAACTCATAAAGAAAATCACTCTTTGAAATAATTCTTTAATGTATAGTAAAATTATATATATAATGTAATTAAATGTGTACATTGATTTCAGGCAAGGCAAGTGTTAGAAATGGAGTTTATGAATTTGTTACGAGTTGGCACCGAGAGGCGGCCTGAAGAAACGAATAGCCTGAAATCCTGATCGAGCTCATCGAGGCTTCCAAACCTCCAGCCCCATCACGTCTAGTCCAAACTCCCCAGCTATTCAAATATAAACGAAGCCAAGCAAAACTAAATACAAGAAAAAAAAAGGAAACAAGAATAATAATGATAAAGCAAAAACATAAATAAATAATAAATAAATTAATAAAATTGTAAACTGATCGCGAAGCAAAACATCTCATCTTATAGCCAAGCGCAAGTGTATCGTAACAATCGTAAGAGCTTTGTGTTTCATTCCTCTTCGAGCATCATCTCATCACTGAACATACGAGAAACGCACTAAAACGCAGTGCGACGCGTGGTCTTGTAAAAACGCCCTGACTTGAGAAAATTTGTTATTTACCGTTCCCAAATTTACGCCACGCGTCTCACTCGTATCCGAATCCCACTTCCTTTAATACCGCAGATGAATTAACTATAATAATAAAATAAAAGGAACGAAGGACATCGAGAAGCACGCTCATATAGATACCGAAATGTAGTGAAGTGAGGGGAGAAGACAAGAAGGAAGTAAGCAAAAAAAAGGAAAGGAAAAAAAGGAGGGAAGAAGAAGATAAAAGCGAAGAGATTCATGTTACATGTCAATCACTGATTCATCATCGACCGACTGATTCTTCTGACGAGGCGATCGCGAACTCTCTTTCCCCCGCTCCCCCTCCCCCTGGTCCTGTCGCCTCGTCGCAGATTTAGATGACAATAATTCCATCTGGTTGGTTTGGACCTTTGAGCCTAGAAGTATTAACGTACGACATAAGTTTTACACATGCATTTTGTTACCGAAGGTGTACCCCCCTCCCCTTCCCCCCTTACCCCGCCCTTTGAAACAACAAGCGATTGCTATAGTATGCACCGCACAAAGTCATACTTAAACAAAGTTTCAGTATTATTATGATTATTCTTATTAGAATTATGATTGCGATTATTGTTATTGTTATCGTCATTTTATAATTGCGAATTGACAAAGGAGTGAAAGCGATGCCGCGAAGGAGAGAAGAGATAAAATGGGAAAAGGCTAATATAGAGAGAAAAAAAAAGAAAACGACATAATAATGATAATAAATACAATAAAGGGAAACGCGACAGAGTTTTGACGAGTTTATGATTTGCGCGACGACGTTCTATATTTCTGTGTCTCTATGATGGCGACTCAAAATAATAATAATAATAATAATAATAAAAACGACGGATTAAAGAAAAGAAAAAAGAAGAAGAATAATTAAGAAAACTGGAAAGCCATACTATTAATAACACATTTATATGCGAACAATCTATGTATCATACATTCTTTTGTTTTTACTTTTTTGTGTGTGATTGCGACTTTTATTTATCCTCGATGAAATTTAAATGTTTGTAGATTATGTATTTTAAAGGGGAATAAAAAAAGGAAAGAAAAAAAAAAGAAGAAAATACTATGCGAAAGATACGCGAGAGAGTGTAATTAATCTGTTACGGCGAGAGGAATCGGCAAAGAGGGAACATTAACGGTCTTCGAGGTCTTCGAGAGTGCGTGCGATTAGACATGCCGGTATGATTGTTTTTATTGAAATAAAACAATTGATTTCGTTGTTTTGTGACAAGATATTTATATATACGCGCACACAGACGTGCATGAAAGGGTACTTGATCGTGCTTCTTTGTTCGCGTGTGAAAAGTGCGAACGAAAGTACAACGGGCTTTGGTATATGATTGTTGAGTTTGTTTAGTTTTTGAAGCCCGTTGCTTTTCATTCCACTTTCCTCCCGTCAAGGGCATTTATTCACTTAAATAATACCGATTGCCGTTTGAGTTGATAAAGTTATCGGTATCTGGATCACGATGCTTATTGCGGTTTGATAGGGCCCTCCTGTTTCTCTTTTTTTTTATTTTACGTTGAATTTAAGATCGATGTTATTTATGTTTTTATTTACTTAAGAAAATTAAGTTGATTATCAAATTCAACCATCAAAATGCACTTTACTAGTCATTTCTGCGAAAAGAGACGATTATCGATCGATTCCTGATGTAACTAATATTGTCACCTAATTCGCGAGTCGAAATAAAATGAAAAAAGAAATATATATATACATATATATGTAATTATTGGTGTAGCGTTTACAAAAAAAAATATTACTGTGGAGGTTGCAGAAGGATGACATTCAAATCAACGAATGATAAATTTCTGTTTAACGATTAATTGATAATGATTTGAGTTGTTATTATTGCGGAAGTTATTATTATGTTGAGAATGAACATATCGTGTACACAAGGTGGTGTAAATTGTCGAAAAATACGTAATCGCGATAGACTGCAAGTCGCGGAAGTACTCTTTCATGAATCCTGGTCTTAATACCTCGGTCAAAATATTCCGGATAATATATCCAAGTGTACTATCCTTAAGGAAAGCTCTTAACGATGATAATAATAATTATTATTAATTATTGTCTGTCAAATACATTAATAAAAATTGGTTATTAGACTCATCAATTATCCCCCACCATAGAAAGGAATGAGATTTATGTGCTGATGGTCAGTTGTGGCAATATTCTGGCAAATTTGATCGAACTTGTCATCATCAGGGACATTTCAGTCCTCGTACCTGATCGCAAATGAAAGATCTGGTACATTTCAATGAAACATCTCTTTGCGGTTATTTCTTCATTTTTCGTTTTGCCAATTATCCTCAAGTACCTTAAGTTTCACTGTTGAGGTGATTTAGGGACTCATATCAGTGAAGAAAATAATTGATGGATCTTCATGGCAAGAGATTCAAAAGAGGATAGTAGGAGATAAAATTAAACAAAAAAGTTCAAGCTTCTTTCTGTGCGATACTCAAATAAATTCATTTATTTCCCGTATCAGTCATATTTATTTATACATAAATTTCCATAACTCCTTTTAAAATGCTACTCTTGAACATTGCTCTACTCGAGGCTGTCTTTGTTCGATTCATATATTGTCCACGTGGATATTTCGATTGTATCAAAGAATCATAACATGATTCTGGAATTGAGTTGAATTATAAATTAAAGTGTTTTATAATGCATCGTCTATTGTAAAAAATACCGTGCTTTTATAAATACAAATTCATATTTGCTTATATATTTTTTTTAATTATATCTAAGTTGGTGATAGTACTCATCTAGTATCTTTATTATACCATCTGCCTAACATTTGCGTACAATGTCCATACTACGTCAAGACATTTGAATCAGTTTACAACTCAACTGATTATTAACAACATTATTTCATATGACAATTTTTATTTTTTAAATATATATTCACAAATAATTATTATTGCATTCATTATAAAAGAAAGACGTTAAATCTCTTCATTTATAATAAATTTAACGAATGAGAAATTATGTAAAACACATTGTAAATTGTTATTGATTTTCCATATTTTAACACACATTGAATACATTCTAATTTTAAAATAAAATTATTAAAATATCGTTTGAGTTTGTACAATTAAAGTTTAATTTCTATTCAAGACATGTTTTAGATAAAAGATGTTTTGATTATCAAATTGTTTCAAGTTTTTTTTTCCCATTGACGTAAAGGTATTAAAAGTAAAAAAAAAAAAAAGAGTACATATTGTAACATAATTTTAAATAGTATGTACTATAAAGGTAACATTTTGTACTACTTAAAACTCTTGTAAATTATTATATACATACATATATATTTTACAATTTTAAATTTAAGTGTCCTTTTTAAACTAGAAAAATTGAAAAGTATTTAGAGAACAAAGTGAGAGACGAATATCTTTTCACTGATGACTATAAAATGATTATTGACCGATAAATTAAGTTCCATTGGAATATTTTGATTGGGTCTTTAAGGCCTGCACGTTAAGACCGAAAAGTAAAGCATTCTTTCCATATCTATAGATGAAATTCGAGGCGGATTTTCCACGCTATGGTGACTATTTCCACAATTGAATGACACTGATTTCACCGCGAAATCATAGGCGTGAAAATTTCACGCGAAATCGCGCGCGTTTGCTTTTCGGGACGACGAATTGTACTGCGAAACTTTTTCACGGCCGGCGGAACTGCGATTCGCGAAGGTGACACCTCTTTTTCTTATTTACACGGGAACCGCAGTTTCGATTGAAGTACGTTTAACAAGACAAATTCGACTTTTTGGTAACTAATGTACTATTTTGAAGGTTTAAGTGTGCGCGCATCTTATATGAGCACTACTAAACAAGAAGTAATGAAAAAAAATAAAAAGAAAAACTGAATGTTATTGATAATAAATAAGCAGAATGAGAGAATTTTATTATATATATGATTGACCTCATGTAATCCTTGCACTTTTGTTGATTTGATGCAACTTTTTCCATTATAAATTGTTTAATAAAAATTATTAAACAAGTCGAAAGCGACGAATGTATTTATTCGCATGAATCTGCCATTTCAAAGGAAAAAAAGTACGATTCTTTTTCTTTTTTATTTCATCTGTATTTGTAAGTTTATACAAACGCGTTACAAAACATATGCTTATTCTACTGTATCATGCATTCTGGACTAGTTAGAAAAATAATACTGTTAAAAACTTCCTATCGTCGCGCGAAAATGATTCAACAGTATTTCGTGGATTCTTATTATGGACATGAAATATCGCTCATGTTAGCAGTTCGTGTCCATCTTACCATTTCAAAGTGTTTTATAATGAATTGTCAAGCAAAACATATTTTGAAAAACATAAGTACTTTTTATAGCTGATTTGCACCTGCAGATAGCATTCCCTAATAACAAAAAATATTCCAGAATATTCCAAAAATATTTGTCAAAAATAGTCCTATGTCTGACTCCAGAAATATTTATGGTACATTTCTGGAATATTAAAAAAACACGAATTCCATCAAGTTTTATAGATGAAATCAAGAGAAGAATTAACTGTTTTTACATTTAGCCAAGCGCGAGCGTGACGGTCCATTGTCGAAGGTGGCAAAACGGCGTGCGCAGTTACCTTGAAGTTAGTTCATCCTTTTAATTGTGTCAAAAAGGCAGTCCTTTGGTTTCTCGGCTGTTTCGGCCGAAAGTGTCACGTGTCTATGTACTGCGTGATGAAATTGAGTCCTTCGTAAATGGCGCGACTGAAATACAATTGAAATTGAACAATCATTCTCTTTAGAACGAAATCCGGAGGTCAAATGAAGAATAATATTTGACGCCGCTGTTTAATTTAGTGCATGATCTTAATCATCTCGGATGTTATCAATATTCTTTGCACGTTCGACAAACTGTTTGCCCCTGTTAAAACAATATTAACTCTTTATGCGGAATTAGCGCGCGATTTGCATGTCCTTAATGAATATGTAAACGTCATCAATTTATGCAATCTTGAATATAATTACTGAGCACTTGAAAAATGTGGCAATAACGAAGGATCGGTTTTGTACGAAATTTAAAGTTTTTACACTGCCTTGTAGAAAGAGTAAATTACATATTTTGTGGCCACTGCTACACGTTGTGGCAAACACTTTGTCACAACTTTAGCCATATGTACACGGAGAGAAAAGATTAATAAAAATTACTGACATTGTTGGTAAACTGGTCATATACTTGCAAGAACTGAAAAATTACTATCCTAAGTTAGTAAAAAGTGTTAGCTTTCTAAGAATCATTTCCAACAAATTGATATGTTTTACTAACTTAAGATAATAATTTTTCAAGTTTTGCCAATATATAACCAGTTTACTAAGAATGTCAGTAAATTTTATAAATCTTTTCTCTCCGTGTACCACAATATTTCCCACATGGATTTTATCTGCACTGAGAAAAATAGGACAGAAAAAAATACCGTTTTTAACTGCGTTTCAGATTTATATCAGTCTTTTAGTAAACATTACAGATTCTTAAAAGGAAAAGTTTCTGTTTCATTTATAAATGTAACATTTAAAACTAGTTTCTTTGCTTTAAACAAAAAGCAGTAATTTTTATTGAATGACGGATATACATCTGAAACACGGTTAAAAGGAGTAATTTTGTCGGTCATATTTATCTCAGTGTGCGTTTTTTTATTCACATATGCCTAATGCTATAAAATTAAAATCATTTCCTGGCAAGTTTTCATCAATTTATCTCAATTCAATATTTTAAGATTTTCATTATGAAGAAAAAAAATTAAAATATTTCAATTTATTAATTAAGAAAATATAACTTTTGATTTTCTAATATTCTTTTCAGACTGAATACAAGAAATATGTTTTTCTTTTCTTTTTTTTTTTAATAATTTCAGAATGAAATTATTCTGTAAAAAAAAATAAATGTTTCTTCATCTCACCTAATTTTATAAGCTAGTCTGGAAATGCAATTAAAATTTAAATTATTTTGTCCCATTTGTACTGCTTCGACTATGTCTCTTGCAATTTTTTGATCACTCTTCTTCCTATCCCTAAGAAATCAATAATTGCAAATAGATTAAATATTTTGTACACTTTGTATTTTTCATTAAATACCGTCAATATATGTAAATATTTATGTTTTTATATTTTTTATATTTTATTTTATTATACCAGATAATATAACAAAAGAATAGTTATATTGTGAATAAAGTATAAAAATTATTTTGTACCTTATGTTCGTTTTTGGAGAAATAGCTATGAAATTAAGTTGGCCTCTTTTACTACTAAAAATATCGCTCAAACTTTCGATTAGACCTGTAATATATGAGATCATTTACATTAATACGATGAAGAAAAAGAGGAATTTGTTTTCTTTCTTTTCATTATAATTTTAAGTGGGCACACATTGGTGTCATTTTTTTGGAATATTTTATATTAAAATGCTTATGAAATATGATCTGACTAAGCAAAATGATGAGTCAAAGCAAAACTTGTTTCAGCTGTCCAAACTTTATTTAGGTTCTAAGTTATGGGCGACAAATATTTTAATTTAGTTAACATTTTTAGGAACCTTATGGTTCAATGACACGGAATAAATTTTATTAGGATATCAAAGTAGATTCCATCTTGGTACAAATTTAAATTATATACCGAACAGGTTGCAAAATTTATATTTAAATTAAGAGGAATGCGATAAAATTAATGACATTTTTTTTAGAATGCCTTTAAAATTAAAATTCTTCTTTCAAGACTGAGTGAATAGTTAAGAGTAATACAATATATATTTGTGAAACTTATGTAAACGTACCAACTATAGCAGCTTTTGAACCTGCATATGCATCCTTCGTTGAAACATTTGGTATAACTCCAATAATATTTGCCCTTTCACTCATCAACAATATCGGCAAAAAAGACATTATCGTCTGCAAAATAAATAATAATCTCAACTTGTAATATGAATATATTATGATTTTACATTTACATTCTGGTGTATTCATGGGTGATCCATGTTATTTTAATATTCCAGAAATGTACTATAAATATTTCTAAAGTCGGAGATGGGAATATTTTTGACAAATATTTCTGGAATATCTGTAACATTTATTCTAGTGGTACTGTAAAAGACGTGGCAGTTGAAGTGAACTGACCCAATAGTGGCTCATGAGCGTCTTGCTAACTGTGTCGAAGATGTCGTAATGGGCCTCACCGGTACACGTGACAAGTACGTCCACACGGCCAACCTCGTCCTTGACTTTGCGCGCAAACATTTGAATATCCGCGCGGTCGTAGAGGTCGCATTCGTAGGCGCGTGTCATTGACCCCCGAGTGCTCGGCCGATCCTGTTTAAGATAATCCGGACCGAGGCTTTGCACGGCCGGGTACTTGGACCTGAGTCGCGCCACCACACTCTCGGCTGATTTTAGATTCGCGTCCACGCAAATTACGCAGCATCCTTCTTTCGCAAACTCTTCGGCCAATGAACTGCCCAGACTCGAATTCACTCCTGCAACCTGTCCGACGATTAATTATTAGATGCCAATCGGCGCGTTTTAATTATTGATTTCGTCCTTCACAAATAACTCCTTCTTTGCCTAGCTACCCAACTACCTATCTACCTACAAGTGAATAATATTTAATTTTACATTAAACAATATCCTAATCACATTTTTGAAATGTTTGTCATTAAATAATGTCCTAGAAATGTGATGTGGGAGTTTTTTCCCTAGTAAAAACGAAACATATATGGTCCATACATGGTCCATATATATATTTTAACAATTTCATATAAGGAAATAAAAAATTCATATATGGACATATATTATTTAGTGTCAATTAAAATGAAATTACCAAAACCACATCGCCTTTAAGACTCCTTGGAGGTGCTGGTAATAATGTTTTCATGAACCTAAGGAGAGCTACAACGATTGATATGCCGACGCTCAACAATAATTCCAGGCTGAAATACAACCACGCGCTGGAGGATTGGTTATTAGTTCTGCCAGCGACACTCGCAGCTTCGTCCCTCGCCGATAACATTACCCACTGAAACATAATCATTTCGTAATTAATACGTGGACATTCATTTTCTGAATCCCCTATAATTTGGGGGGTAATTGTTGCCTTTGAATAAACTCATTTCGCAAAGTCAACAAGTGCTGGTTAAGTATATAATTTTATTTGTCGATACAATACATTTAGTATTAATTTTTAAATTTAACATAAAAATGGATGAATATACTAAACAAAAACAGTGTTTATTTACACTTTATATTTTGAAAGTATTTCATTTTTCAGTACCATTTTTATTGTTATATTTTAAAAAAATTACATATAAAAAATAGAAAAAAAAACATATAATAGTGCGCAACTGAAATTTTTATTACTTTTCAATTTGTAAATGTATTACAACATTTCATAAATTTTTACGATCCAATCCATTTGGTGAATGCTTTTATTATGCTTTTTTCAGTAATAATTTTTGATACACGCAATGAAAATTTTCGTAGGGATAATTTTTCCTTAGCCTTTCTATTTTGACTACTCCCAAGTTGTAAAATATGACCTATTGCGCAACCCCGACATCATCAGTCTAAATTTACTTAAACACCTAATAGCACACCAATAAAAACACCATTTCCGATTATATTGCCTTAAATGAGACTGGGAATTTGAAAAACCACAAAAATCCTGCGGTCGACACAATTATCTGCGTTACGCGAGCTAAAATTGTTGCGCAAAATAATAAGATTTCATGGAACTGAAGATCGAAACATTTTTATAATTGAGCCTATAAGAAAACAATATTTATAAATATTTGGAAGGTCAAATTAGCGTAACAAAAACAATAATATTGTTTATATCATTAAAATTTCGTGGCTTGTACAATGCGATCCAAAATTTATGGAACATTTTTATCGAACGAAATCCAGGTCGTTCGGATTAATGACCCTCGATTAATTAATTCACGTCTATCCGAAATCAATTATAATGTCACACATGTAACTGTATGAGTAATTGATTTCTTAGAATAAATGAGTAAAATTTAACGACCAATCTTGTTCCAAGATTAATAATCAATCAAAGTAGACATTTTTATAAGGAATACCTATAACTTCTCGAAACAAGTTTGAGAGAAGAAATCCGGAAAAGATCTTGGTACAAAAAACAGCCAAAAAAAAATGAAAGACTTAACAATCTTTATGTTTTTGATTTTTAAAAGCATGTAGAAATAATATATAAATATTTCTTATTATTAAGTATTAATAAACTGTACATGATTGTTATCAAAAAATAAATTATATAAGACAACAATTTAGAAATGTTAGAGATTTATTCTCCAATAAAAAAAAAAAAAAAAAAAAAACTACATGGTATCAAGTAACTTTCTAAGAAGAAACGATTGAAACAAAGCTAACCTGGGGCCAATAGAAAGAACACACAGAGCAAATTTCATTAAGGAAATGTGATTACTCAAGTGTTCAATAAACGCCTTATTACTTCTGAAGTAAAAAAGAAGAGGAGAAGGTGGCGGTGATCAGACCTTTTTCACAAGAGAAAAGTCTTACTGAAAGTATATGAGAGCGCATTTAAATATGGTGGAAATAGGGGTGGTGGCCCCTGGTTAAAAATGAAACATACATAGTTCATATATGTTTTAAGAATTTCATATCTGGCCATATATGTTTTTTCTTAAATCAAATATGACCGTATGTGGGTATACATGGTCGATATATGGTATATATTTACTGGGAATTGTTACGATGCCGATCAATTAAAACTAGAGATAATTATTTTGTATGAATATGGTTATGCTAAAAGTTTACATATGTAAAAGAGAGAACAAGATTTATCCATTGTTATTCATCAGCGACTAAAAAACCAGTTAATGCAGATTATCACGAGCTAATGGATAAAATATAAAAGAAGAGGTGTAAGAAATGATTGGAAAAAGACGATTTATAGCAGATGAAAATATAGTGCATCAATTTCAGACTGTGCGCAATAAATCACAATCATTCTCTAATGTTAATACGATTAAAAAAATATTGTTTATGATAATTGATTATAATAATTAATTTTTTGACTCAATTTAGTTAAGTCAATTTTCTACTATATATATATAAGGATAAATTAGTTTACTGAAAAATTCAGTTTACTTAATTGTTAAATATTTTCAAACATTTTTCATCTTACTTTTTTTGGGAGAAAGTTTGCCTTTTTTTAACTTAAACTTATACATTTCTGTTAAAACTTTTACTTGAAATTTTACTTTTCAAGATATAATTATGACTTGTTTACCAACCATTAATTCACTATTAACTATTCTTCTTTATGAGATATTAAAAATTAATAAATATAATTGAGCAATTATTTACATAACACACGTAGTATAATAATTGATTTTCTACATTGTGTCGGGGGAAATGTAAAACTGCTTAGTTAGTAAATGATTGAATCTTTTACTCCATAACCATTACATAATGTTACCTGTCGTATTTAAAGTTCCCGATTATTTTACAATCAGTATCGGTAAGCCAAAAAAATCCTTTGCAAAATTACAGTGATTTTAAAAGTCCGCGTGGTTCAAATGTATAATGCGAACAAATTTAGCCTTACGTAAAGATCATGTAACTTTGTCAATGTGTAATTAATTATGTAATATTACGAAAACATTTTTAAACTGTCAGAAAATTAAGCGTACTTTTTTAAGAGCGGAACATAATTTATTATAATTATTTTTCTTCGTAAAGTAAACTATTCATTATTCTGATATTGATGTTTAATTATTATAATTTTAAACTTGACACACGCATGGAATAGAATTTTTGGACAAATATGTCACTTATGTGTCACATATACGAGGGCATATATGTTATTCCATGTAAAAATCAACATGTATGTCGTATATATGAATTGTATCTTGTTTTCTTATTTGCTTTATCTCTTTACGATCGACAATTCAATTCTTATGTCTAAATTTGTATGCCGCATAGTTTACAATAATAATAATGTTCATTTTCAATGCTATCTAAAATCTTCAGTTTGACGGGAATGCAAAACTTTGTCCTTGTTCGTGGCCCTGTCTTTTTAAAAGCATTAATTTCTCAGAGTTAACATAAAACTTAACGTCACGTTACAATCTCGTGAATTATACGTACAAATAGCGTATGCGCAGAATTATGCTAATATGCTAATTGAAATAAATCGGGGCCATTGGACAATCAAACAGACAAGACGAAATGAATTGTTAATGGAGGATAATCAAGTCGTGTTACAATTATATATGAAAAGTAGGCAAGGTGATTTATTTCAATACCCGTCTTATTCACCCGCGACAAAGTATCCGCAATATTTCAAATGTCAATTTTCGTGGACAATATTATGACACGAATAATTAAATATTATTTTAGGATAATGTATGCTTGAGAAATGTTTAGTGAAAGTGTTGCCCGATAAACGAAAACCAATTAAGACAAATAAGGGAATTTTAATTGGTCCGAATTGCGTATCTTTGTTGGTCATAACCAATAAACGCGCGTGAAACATTAATCACTGACAAATATTTCTATCGGTTTTTAATAGGTTTGTCTAGTCTCTAATAGTAGGGAAATATTTGGAAAATGTTTTAGAAATATGTTTTTATCGATACGTAGGTGTATATTTGTGACATTTACGTGTCAAAATACACTCGAATTTTTTTTTCTCTCAACTAATAATGAAAATATATATATACATATATGTAATAATAATAGAATTAAATTATAAAAAGAAAATAATTTTGTCAACTAATAATAAAAAGTAAATAATTTTTAATATGTTATGAAACTATATTATTCTTATGTTATGAAGACATTCATAATTTAACAATGATTTCCTTCGGCAATTTTTTACACGCAATCGATAATTTGGTGAAAAAACAATCGTGCGTTTCACTTAGGAATGAATCGACATCACTTTACATGTCTACTCTTGCGTGTAGCGAAAAAAGTTTTGAACGTGCGACTTACATTTTGCACTGAGTTCAAACAATCCATTTCCGCAAGGAAAGTGCACAAATAAGCCATTACGCGTCCATGGCACATGATACAGCAATTTATGTTTTGTTTAGTTTTAAATATAAATGAAAGATTGACCGACAGGGAGGTCGGCGGTTAGAAATTTTCTGCAAGAAAAATTCTCATGGCCTCTTACGCGCTTTTGATTATTGCATCATGAGAAATTAATCAAGAAAATTAGTATGATTTTTATCAAACTACATACTAATTTTCATTTAGGCTTTATTAATTGAAGGCTACATTTTTAATTCATACGTGGTAATGTATGAATATACATGGCAATAATTGATATAATGTTCTAGGCATATAAATTGCTGAAAATCAACGAGTTCTCAACGAACAATTCCTGTTACGGAATTTGCACATTGTCAGAATATGAAAATTTGTTAGCGATTATTTTCGAAAGTAATTATTCAGGCTATCATTAAAAATTTTCCCCGTCGATTTTTATCGCAGCAATAATATTATATTGCATATTAAAAAAAAAAGTCCTATAATTAATTACCATTAAGTAAAGATTAATTGAACGTGAACGTAACAGCATAGTGGAAGGATATCATTAATAAAATAACGAGCGAAAAAGTGTAAAGTATTATATAAGCCACTTGTCAAAGTTGCGCTGATAAGTACATAAAAAGGTTTATCCGGCAATTGAAGTGAAAAGGAAAGTCACATCCTAGTGAGATTTTTCACTACGTCGAAATAAGAGACTGAATGAAAATGGCTATTTAAATCAGTTGGAATAACATATATCATACATTTATAGCCAATAATCAGTGGTGCAAGCAAATCAATTAGTAGAACCGGTGATTACCATCCATCTAGCAGTTTCACGTTCCAACCAAAAAATCGCACAACTGCGGTTCAACTTAAATTTATGTAACGAGGAAACAAACACTGTTATATAATGTCAATACTTTATTATGAAATTTCACATCGCAACATTTTATGTATAACTTTGTAGGTGTGTAAATTATAATTCAAATTTTCACATTATTAAGCGCTATAAACGTAATTGTTTTATGCACGGAAAATTAAGTTCTTTCGCACGAAATTATTGCCAATGTGTATGTTTAATATTTTCGTTACATTGTAGTTAATAATTACGATTAATAGAAAACTGGATTCCAGCCAAGTATATAAATAGAGTTGAATGTCGTATACTTGAATCAAGTATATATTTTTTCGTTGATACCGAGTCAAATTGATTTTATATATAATCAAAAACATATAAACAAAAAAGATTATATATAATCAAATATATATATAAATTATTTCAAAAATAGTCAGTTTGAATTTCATGCTACAATCTTTTCGATTTCAACTAATAATAATGAGACGTATGAACCGTAAACAATTCATGTATGAACCCTTGTGGAAAAAAAGATACTGAAAAATATACTGAAAAACTGCCGAAAAGTCCCAATTTTATTAATTTTTGGAACCATACATGACTAGAATAATATATCAATTATTGCCATATATAAACCATATATAACTATGTAGGGCCATATATGGATTGACAAAATACATATATCTTCATATATGTATTGTTTATTCTCTTATATAAAATTGTTAAAATATATCTCTAGTAAAAATGAAATATACATGGACATATATGTATTTTCTTAATTCATGCACGACCTTATACGATCATGTATGGTTGATATATGGTAATAATTGCTATTAATAGAAGGAAATTATTGAAATCAGACTTGGCTAGAATATTATATCAATTATTGACCATGTATATCTATATATGGATCATATATAATTTTATAATAATATAAATAATAAAATAAACATTATATTCTATTTTTAAAGATAAATAAAATTATATAAAATAATTTATTAAATAAAAAAAATAAAAAATAATAAAATATTTATAAGAAAAATTAAATTTTGTTCATTTCATTGTTTTCTGAATTATTTAGTATTATATTATTAACTAAAAAAAGATAAACCAAGAGTGAGACATATATATAATTTATAATATAAGAAGTTTTACGAACATCTATTTCATATCTGCATTACTACAAGCGTGAAAAAAAAAAGATTAGGGATGCATGGCATCGCATTGTAATGTACTGGAAAGAAAAAGTCGGTTCCCGACGTCGATAGCAATCTTTACAGCAATTATGTTTTTCTTGCATTAGTTATGGTGTCAGGTATTGCGATATGCCAGTGCAATTACTTATTTTGCACTGGTTAGCATGAAAAAATATCGATACATTATATAATATGAATCGAACTGAATGATTACAAAATGTAGAGTATACATTGTATGCCCCCCTCTCATGCCATTAGCATTCCGTTATTCATTAATCAAAAATAATCCCAACGATTGAAACACGGAACTTATTTTTTTTTTAATTCGTACCATTATCAAGTTGTATGAAATCAATTTGTCATACTTTAATTAATTGACAGATATTTGCATCCATTACGTAAATAAAGAATGTTTCTTTTAATATCGAAATTAAACCAGTCTTTGAAATGTAAAGCGAGTTGTTTCACATAGATCAAAGTTTGACTTGACTAATGTCATTTTCGTGTCTTGATTAAATCTACAAAATTTATCAGATGAATTGGGTAGTTCAAGGATATGATATAAGCACCACACGAGAGAGTTATAATTTCCTGGCACTTCAAAATGAAACGTTTTCAACAAGGAGAATGTAAACAAACTTTGTTTTTTTTTTTTACTAAATAAATAATATAATTGTTTTTGTTTCTTTAATTTGACCTTTTAAATATTTACAAACGTTGGTTCTTTTGTGCTCCTCTAGCCGAAATGAAACATTTTTTTAGGTCTGATTGTACCAAAATATTTTGTTTGGATTTTGGCACAAATTTAGAACAGAGCATATGGAAAGTCAGCAATAATACAACAGAAATCATTGAACATAATTTGATTTCTCTTTTGAAACATGAGAAATCATACCTTTAGTTTAAGCCAAACAAAGGATGAATTGCATAAACAATGAGATTTTCGAGCAATCTTTGTATTCATACGAGCGCATCTTTTAATATGATAAAAAGTATATGCGACACAGCAGGTGCATCTTACAAAGTAACAATCGTGATGTTTATTATTTTGTAACTAGAAGAACTGTCATTTCGACGCCTCGTCACGTATATCCGTTAAATGCGAATCATAAAAATGTTTTAAATAGAGCATTAAATAATTTTAATTTAAATTATACCCCGGGTCAGAATGCACATTTCTTTAATTACACAAATAATACTGAATTGTGAACAAATTAATTTAATTTCAACAATTTACATATAAAAGTACTCCAGACAATTCAATAAAATAATTATTCTCCAAGCAAAACACTATGTTGAGAAATTATGGATATCCATATATATATGGAAGATTTTTTAGAAGCAGACAGAAATATTGTTGTTTGAATTATCATATGTCATTTCACAAAACTCTTTGTACGTTAGATTATTGAGCCAGAAAAAAGTTAAATGAAAATTCGAAAAATTAATTTCGCTTCCTCAAAACAATACATCTGCAATTTTAATCGCTTTATTTACCGCATTCATTATGTCAATTTCGTGTTTTCAGAGATGTTAATCATTGCGTGAAATATAAACTATTAATATACTCGCGTCTAATAAATTTCCATTGAACAAACATTAAATGTGTGCTGCTGGATTTATAAAACGCGAATGTGTAAATGAGAATGCGAGTGCATTAATTGACTTTCAGGAAACATCGCAATAACAGGAATATAGAACGAGAATTAATTTTTTTTTCCTCCGTCGCTGTGACGTCAGTTTTTTCTGAATTATTCGAGTGACACGTTCAGAGTTAAAATTCACTCATTTCACTATTGATTTGAAGAACAAAATTCTTTATTTTATCATTTTGTGGATTTGTTATAACAATGTCATATATGGACATATATGTTTTCTTTTAATTTCTCTTAATATATGTTTCATTTCTACTAGAGGAGCATATAAAAAAAATAATGTTTGTAAATATTTGGAAGATCAAATTAATGATTTAAAGCAAAAATTTATTTACATCCAAAGGACATAAGCAGGAATGTAAACACAAACAAAAATCAAAGTTTGTTTATATTTTGTTATTTAAATGCGTTTTATATTTCAATACCATTATTAAGGAAAAGATTATTTTAAGAATTAATGTTTGTAATTTGTAAGATTAATTAATTATCTAATTATTATTGTTACTCGTTGAATCATTAATTACGTCATTGAATAATTGTGCAATATTTTGCATATTGAACAACGTTTCTTATTCTTGTATCTTGATGCCTTTATCTGCACGCGTGCTTTATGGATACTAATCTGAAAGAGAAACTACAAAGTTTTCATATTTAATGATTATCAATTCCTGTCTGGAGAGTAAAAAAAATTGTTTTGTCGCTACACAATTAAATTGTTAAAAGAATGTACTTTATTGTACGTATAATTGACACTGAAAATTATCTTAAACAATTGAATTGGAATATACCAGTAAAGATTTTATATTTCTGTTTTGTTTTCAAAAAAGAAATGTTATTAATGACGAAAATACAGTAATCGAAAAGTAATTAATTTTCATTATATAAATTATAATTAAAAACAAACAGACGATAAGAATTATTATTTACAACTTAGAATGTCATAAGTTAATTAATGTTTTTAATTATATTTTTTAATATATAATTAAATACATCATTTATATATCTTAAATATATCTTTTATGTATCTTTTAATATATAATTGCAATTCCAAAACAGTATTATATATTGCAAAAGCAAATATTTTTTGCCACGAAAAATAGTAAGGTTTAAAAATCATGCCTATCAATTAATTTGAAACTACTAAAAATTGAGCCTATGATTATTATTTTTATTATTTTTAAAGATAAAAATTTTCACTCTTCCGATGCATCCCTGAACTAGATATGAATTTTTTGCAATAGTTTTAAGATTGTTAACTGCGATGTTATCAGTTTTGCTTTTGCAACAAATTTACTGTCTGGAAAAGATGAGATTGAAATTAATGAATATATCCCGACAAAAGCGTGGCACCAAGTAAACTACAATTTTTCAAGAGTTTGTCTCGGTCGTGTGATGAAAATCAAATCCATAAAATGTAAATTGCATGCACAACTCGTAATTCATGCATTAGTATCTATTTTTTCCACCACAATTTCGATAGAAAAGTCAATTTCAACACTGCGGCAATTATGTTATTAAACCGATTACTGTGGCCAAGAAAATGGAGCTTTATTAACTTTCACTCATCGCCGTTTGAATATGAGATTTCAAAGGTAGGCATCTCCGGTGAGAAAGATTCCCTGAACAATTCTACAAGAAGCTTCGAAAAAGTAAAGAATTTGAGACTTAACGAGAATATTCAACATTTACTACAATTGTTCGGAATATTTCAGAAAAATATACACTTATTCGAAGAATTAATTTGATGAAATTTGAAATCTTATATGAAGAATAAACATACACCATATATGGAATTATTAAGACTTATATGAACCATTTCATTTCTACTAGGCTATTAATATCAATTTAGGAATATCTTCAATGCGTTGTCCTACAAATGATTTAAGAATAATTTTTTTTTTCAAAAACGTCACCTTTGTGTGCTCAAATTATTTGCGCACTTTCTTTTCCGTCATTATGTATGAACAAAACGTTCGCGCCTTTGTTTATCCCTGGCAAATCGACTGCGACCTTAGAATTTCCTTTTTCCAAAATTTTTTAAAAAAAAAAAAGGGGAATCACGATCAAATGTGATGATTCAATTACCTTCATTTTTGACACCGGAGCGGTCCGGATGGTAGGTAGAAAAGTCGTTGAAAATTGTCGAATATCGGGGCGATGTCGAGGATCGAAATAGCGAGCACTTTTTCACTTCACATTAGGAGGAGCCGGTGCGTTCCTCGCGGCGATCAGTTTCGTTGTAGGAACTCGCCGTGGCCGGGCAATACCGAGGATTAGGACTTTGAACTGGGAAGTCCCTTCACCGGCGGTAATAGTGCACACAACTGACTCCGCGAGTAGCTTGAACTTGACTGGCAATGATGACTAGTTGAAGAGAGATGTTCACCTGCCATCAAGTCGGATTCAAGGCCGCTCGGAATTGTCGCTGATACAAGCGGCGATCTATTCCACCGGTATTGCGGTTTTTTCAAGCATAACTTCTTACGGGAGGGTAATTGCACTTGGAAGAAACTTCAGGCTGGATCAAACAAATGTTTGACAGTTTTTCTTTTTATCTTTAGTAATGCTGAAACCGATAGAACAACCCAGGTAAAAATTTATATATGCCCCATATATGTCCCATCGGGGTCTCGATTATATTAAACATATACATATATAATAATAAAAATGTAAATAAATAAGTTTATAAGATTATAAAAGCAAAGATTCTTGTCATGTATTAAATCCTGAAGAAGTTATACTCCTCTCGCATGGTCCAAAGAGCACACACAGCTTCTTTTTTCTCTTCTTTCTTCTTATTTTTTTTTTTTTTTTTTTTTTTATTACAATCTAAATCCACCTCTTTCAATTTCTCACTGTGTTAATGAAAAAAAGAGGTACTTATTATTGTCGCGATAAATAACGTTTCTGGAGTTAACTTTTTATGGAAATAAAATGCAAGAATTTTTTCTTTCCTTTTTTTCTATCAAGGTAAAGTCTAGGCCGTTTAATATATATATATATTTTTTTATAATTCGGTTGGTTTTTTCCTTTTTTTTTAGATTGCTGTTTTTTTCTATTTAATTAATAAGGTTAAAATATTTCATTGCTTGGCGAGACGAAGCACGTCGATTTTTCAAGAGTATTTTCGAAAAGAGAATTTTTTGCGCGAATTGTTGGTGCAAGCAATTGGGTTTTTGAAACGAGAAAAATAATTTCGGGTTATTTAAATAAAAATAATTTATATATATATATTTAAACCAATATTTTTTATGTATCGACCGGTTATGCAAGATTTCTTGCATTTCGGCTTTAAACGTCCGCACGTCAATAGTAATAATTATAAATGCAATAACCTTAGTAAGTTTTTGTACGAAATAATTTTTTCATTTGAATAACAAGACCTTCAATTACATGGTGAACAATGCGAAATTGTTCGCGAAAAAAATCTATTGGTTCTCATTCACGTACGTCAACAGTTCAATATATTTAGAATGTTTTAATTAAGTTTTTACGTATTGCAACTCTTCTCAGAGAGTTATCTTTTGGAACTGGTTTCATCGACTACTTAGATGTTAGGTTCAAATCTATTTCCAAAAGATGGCTAACTCTGAGGAGAGTTGCAATACGTAAAAACTAATTTAAAATATTCTAAACTTGTTTCACAGTTGACACTGTTTTTTTTTTAAATTAATTTTTATTTTATACTCACAAAACTGTCTATTTAAGAGTAATAGAATATTCTTATATTAAATAGGATTTCCATTCATTATATGGACAAAACGAATTTCTATTTATAATAAGAATAATGAAAATTAAGCCGCTTGGGTTTGCAATATTAAAATCATCGCTGTGTTTGTAATAATTCATCCTTTACGTCAGATTCCATACATAGCGATTTATAAAATAACAGTTCAACCGATAATAATTTGATTTAAAAAAGTGCGGAACAAAAAATTACGACAAATGGAAGAATTGTTATTGCGGTGGACGAAAAAAAAATTAACGCCAGAAATGCAAAATAGTAATGATTGCCATCGAACGTCACAAAAATGTAATTTGATGACGCGGAATTATTTACAGGCATAAATATATTTCACCTGAGACGAGTATTCGCATGTTATACGAAGTAATAATAATTTCTCGGATGTTTCCGGTTTGTTTTGCCTTGAAATTATTCAAGTGTTAACTTATATTACTTTATGAATTACAATTAAATAATGTTATTGGAAATCAAGCATAAATACTACGAAATTACAGTTATTATTATTTAAGTTGATTACTACTGTGCACTGTACGTATGTCTCGCAATACAAAAATTTATATTTATAACAATTATAATGTTAAAATAAAGATGAAAACAAAGAAATAAACTGAAACTCTGAGTAAATTTAATTACCCTATCTTATTAAAAATAAAAAATACTTACAAAAGTACACGGAGAAAAATGTTAACCAAAATTTGGTTCTTTTTTAGCTGACCAAAATCTTTAGTTAAAATAACCAAATTATTGTTTCAATAACAAATAATTTTGGTTGAAGTAACTAAAAAAAATAT
>JABFPN010001250.1:0-31237 GCA_022817305.1 Leptoteleia sp. ZL-2020
CCTCCTCCTCGCCCTCACCACGATGCTTTTCGCCAGCGCTTTTCGCGCACGTCCTCCGTCCTTCTTCCTCCATGGGTACGGCCACCACTTTTTTTCGCGGGGGGTTGCTCGCCAATGAGAGGGGCGCGGGGTGGTCAGCTGACTGCGCGGAGCTTCTCGCGAAAAGCGCGCACAAAATGGTGTTGGCGTGCCGTCGCGGTCGCCGCGGCCGAGGATAAGCCGAGCTGGGGGCAGTTGGCGCGATGCGCGGCTCCTCGGCGACGCTGCCGCCGCGACGGCTATTTTTAGGGCGGCCAGCGCCGACGCGGATCCTTTTATTTATAAACCGATCGAGGGTACGTGTCCGCGGCTCTATGCCCCCCGCGATCGCTCCCACGATTTTCGGCTCGCCACATCGCCTTTTTACCTCTTGTTAAGCAACACACCTTTCTTTTTATTTCGCTTTATCTCTCATATTATTCACACTTTTACCGTTTATTTAGCCATTATGTTCCTAAGCTCACCGTTCATTCTTTCTTATCCACTTATTAAGCTACGGTGCAACAGACATTTTTCTATTTACCCTCACTTTAATACGTATCATTGTGTTGTTTAAACGCACCCTCGATTGTTTTTATTGATGAATAATACAAGGTACATTGATACAAATTGATATCATATTATAAAAAGTTGTTGTTCCATAGTTTACGTATTATATAATGATTTTGTTGTTCACCTGTTGCTCAAATTTTGTACACTTTAAAATATACCGTTATATTTGAATCGTCAGTGATCACGTACATATTCAATCTTTATTCACTTGGTGGAAAATTTGTTCCTTAGTTTCTACTTCACTGAGAGTTATAATAAGGTACCCTTTTGTTGTGTGATTTAACTAAAAACAAATATTTAAGCAAACATGTGGATTAAAGAATATACATGTGTACATATGTATATGTCATTGTTTTAATAGTAGAAATATTTGTTTTTAATATAAAAGGAAGAGACATTTCCCTTTAATTTTTTTACCATTGATAAGTGACTCATTTTGATTGCAATGTCATTGATTTGCACACTAAAGACGTTTACAATTTAATTTTAGTGTTTAAAAATATTAATATCAAATGTGTATTTCAAGTTTCAATTTTTACGTTGTAACATTTTTTTGCAACATATTTAGTTGTACATATGGGAAAATAAATTGTATCTATTTTCTACTTTATGTAATGAACACGTAAAATGACAATGAGTTTTGCTTTGAACTTTCAAAGTGAATTGGAATTTAATTTCATAAGAGATTCCACGCTACGTTAACATTGTTTAGGGTTAGGAAGTTTAGAATAATTATTAACATAATAATTAATCTTATATTATTAAATAATAAATCATATAATAATTATTATTATTAAGACTTAGTTATTTAAATGTATGCAAATTATGTATTGTTGTTTTATATCCTTTTTCTATAATTTTTTTTTAGTAAATAATTTTAAACTATATGTTTCATAAATGTTTGGATAAAATCATTGATAATCATTAATATATTATCTGATTATTTATCTCATTTTTTTTATTACAATGACATGATTTATTTTAGTCAATTATGTATATTTATTTAATAATTGTAATAGGTTAAATGAGTCATATCAAAACAAACACAAAACAAATTTGTATCTAAAACAAAATTTTGTTTATTACTTATTCTACGATAAGATATTTGTCATAGGGAGCTTATACATTTCAGAAAAAAGAAAACTTATGAAAGAATGTAAAAAACTTGATAAGAAATTGTAAATTCAATGTAGAATAAAACTGTAATATTCAGGTCATTTAATTTGTAATATAAAATTACTGTTGTTTCCATAATATATGACAATTTTAAATTTATATGTTAAGGAGAAATACTAATGTAATAGTCACAGAGTTAGGGGTATTTAGTTCGTTTATTTATTAAATATTTCCGAGATATTTAATGTGTTTTCGTTAAATGAATGAATATAAAATTTTTAAATGATAAACAATTAGCTTATCATTGAGAACTTTTTATAATTGAATTATTGTTTGAAAACAATTTAAAATATTATATTTATTCTACTAAAAAATGACTTATATAATAATACACGGAGAGAAATAGAGTTTGATAAATTGCAACGTATATAGGAAATCAGTGATGATATTGTCACACATAGCATTTTTGGAATACAAATTTTATATTATACAAATAAATTTCTGAACAGTGCTTCTAAAAGTTTTAAAAATTACAACGTGAGTTGTACTGTTCAGAAATTTATTTGTATAATATGAAATTTGTTTTCTAAAAATGCTAAATGTGACATTATCATCAGTGATTTCCTATATACGTTGCAATTTATCAAACGGTATTTCTCTCCGTGTAGAGAGGAGCCGAATTAATAACCAAAGAAGTAGTTTAGTGACAATTCAGTGAAACACACTTGGAATTTTTAGTGAAACATTAAATACCTCTTGTTTTGTCTATAGTATTTTCAAATACGTAGAAGAATATAAGTGAATTATTTACTGAGACAGTACCAAATATGGAAATATTATTTATTTTGTTTTTCTATGGAATTAATTTTTTAATATTTAACTTGGTTAAATGTAAAAGCACCACTTTTGAGCAATGCAACAATTACATATATTTTGTCAAAGATGTAAAAGACACATTTTTAAACTGCCTTAAGGTGATACAATTTTTCTGATGTTGCAGAGTTAGTCTTTTTGCAATTATTATTCTAAACCTGTTAATTTAATGTTTCCAATTGATTCAAAACAATTTTTTACACGCGGGAAAGTTTAATTCCTTTACAAAACGGGCTTATTTAAATTTGTCATGTTAAATTCGTCATTTCAACATTAAATATATTTTACAGATTGAGAAAATATGCTGAATCAGTTACATAAATTAAATTTCATGTACTTTACGGACACCTTAATCTAATAATTAACTCTTAAAGCGTTATCTTAATAAGTTATAACCTTTTTAATAATGAAAATTGCATACTACTATTTGCTTTGAAAATATGAATAATCCTAATTAATGATAGTTCATAAAGGTATAGGAAAAAAAAAAGACATTAGTAAGTTTAATTAGATAAAAAGTGAAATCTGCTTTTAATGGATGAATAGATTTTAGCTTTTATAAAATTGGGTCGAATGAATATCTATTATGCACTTATTAATAATTTATTTATTCTCTGTGCTATTTGAAAATACATTTTATTAAAAGTTTTCGTGAAATAATTTCTACAAAGAAGTGCACTTATAAAGTAATTTTTAAGTATTTTAATGTGAAATTATTTAGAAAAGTGCATACTTGGAATTCATAAAAATATTCTTAAAACAAATTAAATATCAGATGAATTTGTTATTAGTTTTGAAAAGAATGAAAAACTCTGCAATCTTGCATGATCGAGATGAAATGGAAAACAAAATTAGCTGAATCATTTAGTTTGCATAATTTTTCATGATTATTTACTTTGTAATGTGTTAGGATTTTAAAATTTAATTACTTTTATCAATTTACAAGTTTGTTTGTTTCAAAGTAGTTGTTATTATTATTCCCATTGTATATTAATATTATAATTGTAATGACATGATTTTAAGGAGAGCCGTGTCATTAGTTACGATAGTAATATCAATAATAATTGTTTATAGCTTGGTAACTGCACTAAGCCAGTAAGGGAGGTAGGCAAACTCCATCTGTAAACACGCCTGTTAGTTGAAGCCTTGAAACTTTTGTTTTTGTTGACTGTGATGTGCAGGGTTGTGACTTCCTCAAAACAAACGTTACAGTTTATTATTATTATTATCGTTAGTGCTACAACAAGTACTTGATCAGTGCAATTGGCCTATTTTAAACAATTCGAAAAGAAAACAAACAAAAAACTATTATCGTTTTCAATATTCTTAGCGTTATTTTATATACTTTTATCATTATGTTCATTATTTTTAGGTGATTGAAATGTAAGTGAAACGAAAAAGTGTACCCCAATAATAATAATAATAATAATAAATGTAACGTATGTCATTCATATTTAACATAATTTTGGTACGATCCTTAGTATGACTTTAATCCTAGTAAATTAATTAAAACACTTGAAATATTCTCTTACTTTTCTTAGAAAAATAATGTTTAATGGATGATTAACATTTCTATTATTAAAATAAACGATTCAATCATTTCCTAAGCATATTTCTCGGCATATTTATTGGTTTAACGTTGTTAATTTTGAATTAAATATGAAGTTTTACTTCTGTTTTAATCCTGTTTTGAGGTTAAAAATGTTTCTCAGTATTAAAAATTTATTTAGTAGATTTCTTTTAAAATACAGCGAAAGTATGTTGTTTGTGCATTACATTGCGCAAATTGATGCAAAAAGAAATTAATAATAATAAAGTTATGCAATAATGCATAAAGCTCATCTGTACACAATGATAAAATAATAAAAAGCTTATTAAACCGTCAGTTACAGCAATTTCATATTATATGTTTTATCCAATATAATGCGAATGTTTAAACAATTTGCCCAATGTTACAAAATTTCTTTTATTTAATTAATAATTAATTTATCTCATTCTTTTATACACCTTGCTTCGTCGAGAGGCTGCCACTTTTGATTTAAATAAATTTAATATCAAATAGTGATTTTTTCATTATTAAAAATTATTAAAATAAGTAGTGAAAGGTTGTTTTCCCTCTCATTATATAAAGTTACATGCAGAAATGTTCAATTGAAAATTTTACTATAAATTTTGATAAACCAATGTAAATTAGTGCGTACAGTTTCGTTCATTTGTGTTTCATTACTTCTTTTAATATTGCATACTATTCTAAAAAAATATTATGCTTCGCCAAGCTTGTACATTAAATGGGACATTAATTTATTAACAATTTTTGTATGTATACATTTGTGGGACCAGTTTGACAGGATAAGGATAAATTTATATTAAAATTGAATTAACATTTTTGCAACAACTTTCCCGTTAAATCGTTAATTAAGCCATAATTAATAATAGATGCCATTAATTTAATGAAATTAAACGAAATATAATCTTGCCATTTTTCAGACATCTTTACAAACGCGGGTAAAATAAGGAGGGGTTGTACGTTGCCGAAATTGTAGTGGTGTACGCTTAAACGGTCTGGGGGGATGTTTGAGAAATGCCTGATCCTGAAATAAAACACAATGAGCTTGTAGTCACTGGCAACTTTTTGCTTGATGCGTTATTGCCTCCGGTTTTACCTGCGTAGCTTATCCTGAAAAAACAAAATGGCAGGCAAAGGTCAGTGTTCACAGTTGAGATGTTTCCTCCATACTTAATGTTTCTATGTTTCTATTAACGAACTTGCATTTCCTTATTCATATTACGATCAACATTGCTGCACTGTTTATTTTTATTTCAGTTTTTAGTTTGCATATATTAATGGTCAAATCCATTAACTAATCCTTTTTATTTGTTTGCCTAACATTTCTATATAGCAGATATTGACAGAATTTTATTTATTACTAACAATTTAAATATATATATATTATACGTTTGCATACTCCAATATTATTCTATATAACGTACAATTTATTTTACTTTAAAAAGAATACGGTACCAAAAAAATTATTATTATTCAGAGACACTGACACATATGCAATGTTTTTAATTAAATATAAGGCGATGTATATGATAAACCCAGACTTAATTACTGAAGTTAATGAGAATATATAAAATGTAATTTAAAAATGGTATATATTTTATTTGTGAAAATGTAATTAATTAGCAATTGCTATATTCATTATTATGTCAAGGTATTTTCATATCAGTTTTTATTAAAATCAATGATTATTTAAGTGGTGAGTTAGAGAAATTTTTTTCACTTAGTTTTGTGAACTCTAGAGAGAAGGACGATACACCTTGAATTTGGAGTGTAACTGCATTGTGACTAATTCAGTTCATTTATTCTAACGTGCGATTATTTGGCCCGTTAAAAATATATTTTTAACGTGTTCTACCTTTGATTTTCATCAAAGCGAGTTCTAACTATAGCGTGATTTTGTCATTTAAGATTTGCGTTATAGGAAAGATTTGAAAATATTCAATGATTTTAACTGTTTGCCAGTTATATTCTTAAATACAACTACAAAATTGGTATGTTAATATATATATATTTTTTCATTTGTTTAATTCATGTTTATTGGTAAATCTTATTACACTTAGATTATTCTATATTTCATTTTTTCTTGGATGATAACTTAGCAATGATTCTGAGGTTTAGATATTGACGTAATGAGGTTATATACAGTCCTGTAAAATAAGTGTAAGGATGAATCAGCCACACAGTTTATGTGACTTTTAAATATTCAATTTTATTTGATTCAATACGTATGTCCTGCAAATAACATACATTTTTACTAAATTGATAACAAATTTTTAGATAAGCTCATTCATCTATCCTTGAATAAAAATTCTAATATTTAATTTGTTCAGAATTTATAATATTTCCAGTATGTACTTAAATTTAAAGCTAATGGATTTAACATTTCTATTAGTGAATTTTAAAGTAATGGTATTTGTTATAAGATAAGAATTTATCAAAGTTTATAAAAGAAATCGGGTGATTTTTAATTAAGTATAAATGACATTTATATAACAAAATATAAATGAGATATTCGATAACTGATTTCAGTTAAAGTAGTAGAGTTAATACTAGTAGTAAAACTTAACTTTGGGCGTCCTTTTAAATTTAGATTCCACTGGGATATTAATTAACGTGTTTTTTATCATGAATTATTATGATCCAATCATTTGATTAGTTAACAACCATAATAACAATCATAATAATATTTTATTAAAAAATTTTTATAAATAAATTTCGAAAGAAAACGTTTATTTCACATTAAGTTCATATGAAAATAGTTTTTACGTTTCAATAATATATTTGAATTGCTAAAATTATATATTTTTAATTAAAATATTTGTTAAATTTAGATATAAGAGTATTATTTATTATATATATTTTCTAAATTTATCAGAACAAACTTCTAAATCTGTTAATTTATGAAAAAAGTTAAATTGTTTAAAATTAAATAAGAACAATAATACGTTATTATTAATTATATTGATATAACTTTTCCTTTTAGATGTATTAACTGAGCTATACTATACTTGTCGAAAAAACAAACTAAAGTGTTTCTAGTTCCATGCACTATTTTTCTCTGAGTGTATTATTACTATAATCTTGATTAATATAACAATAGTAATTAACACAATGACTTATTAATATTCTAATTAAAATAAATTTAACATTAAAAAAATTCTTTGAACTATTCTATTATTCGTTTAGAAGATAATGACGTATTTTATACTACTATATGATTGAAACACTCTCTCTGAGTACTCTGCCTCTTATTTAATTTATTATATTATTAATATATTAAATGAAATGCTTAATTAGATTAATAAGTGAAAATGTAAAAGAAATACTTCTTAACCCTTATAATAATTCTATCCAGTTGACACAAATTTGTTTGAAATTATTTAATAATTATTCCATCGTATCTTCTCGGATTTTAATGTTTTTATAAAACATTAATAAGAACAATATTTGACTTGAAAAAGTTAATATTTTATGAAATTGTACCGACTTAGTGAAATAACCTTGGAATGAAACTAGTTATTCGATTCATTCCATATTACAGTGAAAGCTTTAAGGATAATTTTGATATACCTTCTTTTTAGTACAATGCTTTTGCATTACAATACCTTTTCTAGTTCAATCTGCTCAAAATGAAAAGTATTATTATTTTATTTAATTGCTATTATAAATAGTCCTCCATTTTATCTTTACAGCCAATGAATTTTTTGAATATCTAATTAAAATTTGTACATTTTATGTTTTAAAATAAATAACATAAGTAAAGAATTTTGGAACTGTTGAACTTTTAATTGTAAACATTTCAGTGATATATATTAATTTTAAAGATGACAATTTCTTTGACAATAATAATATAAGATATCTGATGGGAAAAATGTACAAAATGAGATATTAGCTTCCATTGTGCATGAAAAAAAAGACAAATATTTAATTTATTTTTGTAGTTGTGATGAAACGAAACCCGAGTACTTTAATACCATTAAAATACCGGCAAGGTGTAATTTGTATTGACTCAGCATGAAAAAGATGTTACAATAACAAAGACAACTTGAAATAGATTAGTTTCAGACATGAATTGAGCAATACTTTTTTTTTTAGGAAATTAGTGTTCCTTACAGTAATCAATCCTAATTGAAATAGTAAATGCAATCTTTTGTTCAATAAATAATTCAATAAACATTTCTCACGAGTAATATTAAGTGGATGGTTGTTTTTACATACAAAACAAAAGAAGTTTGTTTACATTTTGTATCTTTATAACGTTTTATTTCTCAGTGCCATAAATAATTGTTCATCTTCGTATGAATCTCTAATACTTTCTTATGAAAAGTGTGTTGTATTTATTTAAACTACAATAAATGTTGCGTACCCAATGGGCACGCTGCCTTTAAGGGTTTTTTTTTCATAAGCCCAATAAATTCTTTAATTTATTACAATTTTTTCGCTTAAAAATCCGTTCATACGAATAATTAATTTTCTTTTGACATTTATATTTGGCGCGGATGCATTTTATCTAACAACTGCAACTTCACGTTGAGCTTTACTTTTCCAAAATGAAATTAAGAACGATAATCTATAACGTTTGTTTTAGAATCCCGATGTGGGTTGAAGTGAGATGGCATCCAGGGAGAAAAAACCCATAGCACCAGCAAAGTCGAAGCAAAAAGCGAACAATAATTTTGGGAACGCAAGCGTCGATACAAAGCCGAAGAAAAGCAAAAACTTAATCAAGCAATCAATCATATGTGATATTATCGAAGCAGTGGCAACAAACAGCCAGCTTCCGCCAAAACTAGAGGCCGGGCTGCCACGAAAGAAGACCCTGAGCACGCTTAAGTGCAAGACGCAAAAGCTCAAGGTCGTAAAGTCGGGTCTGCTCAAGGCCAAGCAGAAAGTGCCTATCAAGTCGTTGAAAAGGATAAATGTTGAATCGAAAAAGACTATTAACAAAGCCAAGAAAGTGAAGACGGAAAAGGAGGAAATCTCAAGTGAGAAGGACTGTGATGTTAACGCGAAGGTTTCCGTGAATAGTGCGGAAAATTCGACGAATAAGGGGATTAAGAGGCCCGCTGACGCGGGTAGAAGTGCCAAGAACAATTTTAGAACGAGCAATAAAAAGGCGAGGATTAGTACTGACGATCAGGTGGAGGATCAGTCGCCAAAGTCGCCGACGAAAACTACTAAAAAGAACCCTGATTCACCTGCCAAGAGTGCAAAGACCCAAAAGAACTTTGTGCAAAAGAGTATAAAGGACTCAAAAGGGAAACGAAATTTGACGAAAGAAGTCGAGGCGGTTAAGCCCGATGACAAGTGTTCGATTGATTTAACTATCGATGAGGTAATCGCGTCGATGCTGAGTGATTCGGATGAACCAAATGATGAGGATAAAAAGATGTTGGTGAACGATGCGCAATCACCACTGTTGGATGAGTCAGAGATCAAAAAGGAAGTAATCGAAGTTGAGGAAGAGAGGGCGGCTTCGGACGAAGAACTGATGGAACAAGACATGCCCACGACCAATAGTATACAATTGAAAAAGAAGTCGAAGTGTGGGGGCCAGAGAAGTTTGCGCAATGGCAAGCTGAGACAACTCTCTGATTCAGGCATTTCGATAGACTTAGAGTTAAGTCGACGTAGAAAGAGATTGAACTCGGATGATCCGGCGGCATTGGATCAGGTATCTGATGGTAATGTGGATTCGGAGTCTTATGTCTCTGAGAGCAGTGCGGTAGAGGCCCAAAACGTGAAGGACGAAGATGCGACCAATCACATGGATAGTGGTTTCGAAATTGCGTCCGAGTTGGAGAACAATAATAACGGGTCGGACCGAGTAGGAGAGGTAGGTCCAACATTGAGGTCGAAGACGAAAACTCGTGGCATAGAAGATAACAAGCAGGAGGAAATCAAGAATGATGATAAATTAAAAGCCTTGGATAAAGCTGAGGATCCGAAGACCATAGAAGCATTAAAGAAGGAAAGAATTCTCGCAAAGTTGTCAGCCGATCGGAAGTGTCGGAGGAACAATTTAAATATGGAAATGAAAAAAGCGATGAATGCTTTTACACCGATTAACAAAGCGGATGAGACCTCGCAGATAGACAAAATGATTGAAAATATTAAGCTTACTATAGTAAAGTCAATTGAAAGTAAGATCTTCGGCGCTGACAAGAGTCTTTTATTAGGTAAAAACTTCGAAGTGCCTAAGATAGAGGAAGTTGTGGCGCCGTTAAGTGCCGAGTCCCAGAAACTCGGATTGGAAGAAAATACGGACGAAGAGAAACCAAATAGCACGAAGAAGGACAAGAAAGACGCCGAGGATTCGGTACCAAAGGTCGCTGACACTGCCAAAGAGATCGAGAAACTAGTCATGGGCGATATTGAGCCAACAGGTAACGCCTCGACGGAAAAAAGCGAACCTGCTGAAAGTAACGCCGTTGACGAAAAAGTGACGACGGACGAAAGAGATGCTGAAAGCAGTAAACACGAAAATCAGAGCGCGAACTTGGAAGAAATTGCTTCCGAGGACGTGAAAAAGTGCGCGACTCCAAGAAAATCCTCAAGAATGTCGGGTAAAAATACAGCGGACAATAATTCAGAATTGGATTCGATTGAAGAACCAATGCAAATCGAGGAGGAGGTACCTGCAATCAAAAATGAAAATGACGAAGAAACGGAAGTTGTTCAAGATGTCCTCAAAAAGTGCACAAGTCCTAGAAAATCGGCGAGAACCTTAAGTAGAAACACGCCTGAGAGTAGCCTAGAAAGCGAACCTATTAAAAAGGTTGAAGTATCCGAGGACAAGGTTCAAGAGGAAGTGAAACAGAGCGAAGAGGAACATCTGCATATTAATGTTCAGAATGAATCCGAAACAGAATTATCCAAGAAAACATCTCCAACTGTTCGGAAATCTGCGAGAACATTAAGCAAGATAATTTCGGAAAGCAGTAGTACCGAATCTGAAACCGTTAAAAAGGACGATGAAGAAGCTAGTAAAAAAATGAGCGAAAGCACATCGGAGACATCAATTTCAGCTCTTGAAGAAGCCAGTTCTGAGAATGCTAAGAAAGGTACAAATTTACGAAAATCGGCTAGAACTTCTAGTAAATCTTCTTTGGACAGTAATCTTGACAATGATGTTGCCAAAAAGATGACCAAGTCGAAAAATTCTCCGAAAAAAGAAGAGAAGCTTGAGAATTTCGAGAATAATGAAATCATTGAAACGGATGTGACTTTAGAAAATCAACCTGAAGTGGAACCATCCGCAGAGATCAAAACATTGATTAAAGAAAATAAAAATACCGATGATAACGAGACTTTGGAGAGCATCTCCGAGGAAGTCGAAAGGTTAGTTGGCAACATAAGCGGAGATTATTCCGACAAGAATGATAATTTAGATGACATCGAAAAGTTGGCCTTGTTGATAAACGACGTTTCATACCAAGATTCGGAGAATACCCCCGAGGTAATGAAATCTAAACCCACGTCGCCGATCCCAATGGGGGAAAAATCTTGCATCGTTACTTCTTCCGAGAATGATAATAAGGATGAGGGAATTGTGAGAAATGGCTGTGATCAAATGCACGATACTGAACACAAACAGTCGCCTGATTTGGCAACAGTGGTTCCAGTTGAGATTAAAGATGAGCCAGTCGAGAAGTCGGATGACCCGTCAAAATTAAAATTGTCAACGACGGAAATTGACGCAGACAATACATCCTCTCCGAAGAAGCAAGAAGATGGAGTCACAAAAGAAGAAAACAAGCGGGTTTTGCGTGCACGAGATAAGCAGAGAAAGGCAGAATCCAAGGTTCAATTAGAAACAAAAATGGAAGTGACAGAAGTGGAAAATGCTTCTGTAATATTGAATGAAACAATGGAAGAAGCTTCAGTATCTGATAATGCTGAACCTCAAGTACCACGGACGAGAAGGAGTCGAGATTTAAAACGACGTAAGGAAGATCCTACATCGCAAGTGGGTTCCAAAGTTCGCAAAACAAAGAAGGATAGCAAAAAAATTGAACAGCAAAATAAAGAGGAAACATTGTTGGATAATGAGGTGGCAAAGATCAACGAAAATAAGAGAAACTTTGAAAAAATGGAGAAAAGTCGAGGTGACTCTGAGCCCTCCACGCAGAGTGAAGTTGTCAAAAGTGAATCAAAAATAACGACTAATCGCAGCAAATCGGAGAATGACATTGAAAGGGTGGATGTCATTTGCGAGTCTAAAACTGCAGAAAACGAGGCACCGGTTGAGACTTCCAAACCAATGGATACTGATGACACGTCTGCTTCTGGTGATTCTTTAAGCAGTTTGCATACTGTAAATAAGGAAGTTGCTGTTACAAGGGCTGAAACAACGGCACAGCTACAGGAATCGCAGGAGAATTTATCACTTAAATATGCTATGCTTGGGGTACTTGGTCTAACTCCACTTAATAAGCTAGAAAAACAAGTGATGAAGGATCAAAAGATGAAGGACCAGTCTACGGGAACGCTCAAGACTATCATCAAGGTTAATCCGAAAGATAAAAAGAGATCCCGTTCACCCCTAAAAATGGTCCTTAAGCAAGGCCGTGCAGAGGGTGATGGAGAAGCTCTTGAATTCTACACCATTCAAAAGGAGGTAAGTTTCATCATTTATCTATTAATTTACAAAACAAACTGTAAAAGGATAATATTTAAAATATGGTAAATTGTAAAATTTAAAATTAATGTTTGGGGAATATTGTAAGACTTTAAGTACATACATAAAATAGCCCGTTTACTGATAAAAGCTTGTTTTAACATTTTCGTATTTTTTCAATTTATTTTTCTCCATGTATATATATTTAAATTAAACTCTTTTTCAAATGTGGAAATAGATTAACGCGGCTCATTATTACTTAATAATTTTATACTATTAATAATGAAAATTTCAACGTATCAAATTTTGTTAAGTCGTGAATATAATATCAGAATATATGAATTCATGCTAATATAATATAAGTATTTTATATTTGTATTATTTGTAATCGTCCAAGAAAAAAATTTCGTCGATAAGAAATGAGTTTCTTGTTTTTTTTCTCATTTTTCTTGCATCTGCGAACAAAAGTTATATTGTTAATTTTAATTGTGCTGAAATGATTTTTTGATTTTCAGTTTAAATAATCTTTCAAAATCAGTAACAATTGAAACGTATATCAAAATTATTCTCTACTTTTATTGTTTCAGCTCGGAACCAGTGGTTTGGGAGATAGCAGCTCTGGTGCGAACCGAAAGATCACTACTAACCACAGACCCTTATGCGGTAATCTTGGTTGCGGGCATAACTATATTGATAATCGTGCCTCTATTCCTTATCTTCTTTTCCTCACTTCACTCATGACAGTTTTCTTTATCTTTGCATGTTTGATTAACTCTTGCTTTGTTTCAAAACTGTTGAAACATCGTTATTCCTTGAGTATTAATTTCCATCAAATGATTTTCTAACAATTACATAAAATAGTAAATTAATTTTAAATTTTAATCATGTTATTCCAGACGATAAATTGTCTTTAATTCATATAAATTCAATTAATACAACAATTTAACAATTATTCATATTAAATATATTTTCCTCTTATGGACGTAACATAATCCAGCATGTTGTATTTTGCTTCTTTAACTTTGCACGATGCTTTTTTTAACTGTATGCTTTCAAATTAAAATTACATACATGTGAAGTACTATAATTTTCTTTTTCGTTTGTCTAATAGATGAGGATAACGAAGATACCCCTCCGAAAGATCGTCAATCTCTCGTGATCCCAGAAAAGTCATCGTCTTTTTCAATACATCCTGAACGATTATGTGCTGATGTTTGCTGTTATTGTTATGGTAAATTTGGTTCGCTGGATACGCCAATGCATTTAGCTCAGATAAAGTCGGATGATCGTTTGAAGAAAATCCTAATCGTTGAAAGGCACCTCACGAAAGATTCGTGCCTTTGCGACGCATGCTTCCGACATATTGATAGAAAGGTAATTTTTATTTATATTTCTTAAAAACAGTAATTTCAGATGGTTCTTCGTGAAGAAATATGAACAAATAATCATTCCGAAGTTGACCACTTTCTAAAATAAACTATCATAATTTTATAAAATTTTATCAATTTTCACAAACTCATAGATAATTATTTAATGAATTAAAAGTTAGTATTCAGTACATTTACGGAATAGTAACGGAATAGTAATACGGAATAGTACTTTGTTGTTAAATATGTTGAATACAAGTTTTATCTACAGTATACTTTACTTATGAAGGCGCATGTCAGTCCAACTAATATGCAGTCTAAGCCTCAAAAACAACATCGTCAATTGATGAATACTAAATGTGCAGCGAGAGACTGTAAAGAAACTGCCAAGCATAATGTCAAACGTCGTTGGCTTATTAAGATAAAGCCTTGTGTTCATAATCAGGTAAATTTAATATATCTAATTATGTACTATTATCTATAAGTTTTGTTTAAAACATATTATTTTATTAGGCAAGTTTTAAATTAATATTAAAGAGAAAATAATTGTTTCCATTTTTTATAATATAGATTGATATCGACTGGGAATCGAGCCAACATTCATCCATGTCGTTTTGTGCAATTCACTATCCTAAGATCGAAAAATATTTAACGTGTGCTCTTTGCAAGCGTCGCCTTGCAAAGAATCAAACTCATCAACTGCCCCACACTGAGACTGCCGAATTGAACTTGCGACTCGCACAACATGGAATTCCAGTAGCTTTAATTCCTGGTACATTTGTATGCAAATTGTGCAGGTACTTCACCCAAATACAGCTGAAGTTCAAAGAATTTGAAAATATGAGTTCGAACACCAAACATTTTTTCAAAAATTACAGAAAAAAGTAAGTAGCATTCAAATAAATTATTTTCCATATCAGATGCAGATGAAATTAAATTACAAGAGTTTTTCTTTTAATACATTCATTAATAATATCTTTCGATATTTAAAATGTCATTAAAATAATGATAAATTGTATAAGAAAAGATGGAAAGAAAGAAATAAAATTCACAGTACTACTCAAAGACAATTACATTTAAAAAAAAAGAGTAATAAAATCTGGGATATCTTTATAACAAAATGTCATTATTTGTATAGAATCTTGCACTACCACGACCTCCCGGTGCAGGATGACGATGAGATGTCTTCTTTGCAAAAGGAGAAGGAATCGGCGAAGGACAAAGATAAAGTCCATACGCCTGCGAAGAAGAGTTCTAAGTGTTCACAGGGCAAGCAACAGCAACAGCAGCAGCAAATGGTGAAAGCTGCGCCCTCAAAGTCGCCAGACTTGCCGTCCACGAGCAATCCGCCGTCCCGCAAGTCCACCCCGGAGCCTGTGAAGACTTCAACCCCCATCGCTGAGTCGGCCCAGAGTCAACTATCTAGGGCCACGAGTAGTGCCTCCCAAGATGAGTTGTCTGTGAACACCTCTTCCACATCGGCGCCTTCAATTCAGTATCTCAGTATCGAAAGCACGATCGAGAAGCTGAAAAAGCGAAAGGCCATTGACAGCGCGCACAATTACTCGTCACCTCAAACCGCGAACGACGTCGTGGAGATCCTCGCGATGGATAAAGAGGTGACGCTGACGCGTTTACCAAAACGACAAAAGACCGCGGCCAGTCAGGACATAACTCCGGTGGTACAACGGCTAGGAGCCAACCCTTCAATCAGCGTGCGTACGCTCTTCCCCGGCGAAGAGGAAATGAACTTGCATGCGAACATCGAGTTCAACAATGCTCGCGAGGTCACTCCGCAGGGTTGGGAGAAGTGTTCGAGTATCATTCAGTACGACCGGGATACAAAATTACTTTGGCAGAGGTTACAACGGCCGTACGGTAATCAAAGCTCGTTTTTGCGCCATCTCATTCTACTTGAGAAATATTATCGCGCCGGTGACTTAGTGCTGGCTCCCAAGGCTTCACACAATGCTCTCAATTATTCAACCTCCGTGCGCAACCGGCTCATTTCATACGACGGTCCGGAGAAGGCGGACGAACCGATCGTTGAACCAATCTTCGACTACCCGAATCTGCAGCGTAGCAGCGCCACCTACTCTGCTCCCGAACAAAGACCCGGACCATCGAAAGTTGTCGCTTTAAATCCAGGCGTGTCCCTCATTAAAAAGCCACCTCCCAATTTGCAAAGAATTAACATGCCATCGACGAGTTTGGTTGGCAGGAAGAGCGCTGCCGCGAGCGCCCCCAAGCAGCTGGTCGCGTCGATGCAGGGTGGCCAAGTGTTTCAAATGAGCGAGCCGGAGTACAAAAAGTACCAGACCTTAAAGAAGCAGAAGCAAATGAACGTAGATAGAGCGACCGTAGGTGGTAATCAGAGCGCTTTTAAGGGCAATGCGCAATACCAGAAGACCCAGCAGATCTCGCAGTTGCAGTTTCAGAAGCATGTGCGCATGCAGCAGGAGATGCTGAATCGACAGAGTCGAGGCGATTTTGAGCCAATTATCTGCGATACCAGATCGTTGGCGAACGAGAATAATCCAGCGCAAAACTTACTGAATAATCTGAACTTGCCAAAGAGTATTCAGGTGACGACAAAACTACCGGTGCCTAACCCGATCCCGACCATGCCCAAGATCCCCAAATCGTTGACGGTCATCCCGCAGACGATTCCTAGACACAGTGACAAGTAAGAGAGAAATAATTCAAATGTTTGATATTGAATAATCGTCGGTGGCAAATCTGATTAATGTAAATAGAATTTCTCGGCAAACGGTAACAATTATCGAAAATTTATCGTATACACCGAGAAAAGTATAAACGAGTGGTGCGCTTGTCTCACGCGGTTCAGTCATTTGATGAAAATTATATACAAAAATTGTCGTAGCTAACGGAGGAGCCCCTATACCCACGTGGTTGGGTAGATTACCCGAAAAGCTCAGATAATCAAGACAATTTTTGTCTATAAATTTTCACTAAACGGCTGAATCGTGTGGGATAAACCGCGACACCCGTTTATACTATTCCCCGTGACCAAGTGGGACAGTAATTTGATATTATTACAAGTGCAGACAGCATAATTTTTTTTATATTTACATATAAATATGGATTATTGCAGTAATGTTACTCGGTTCCACAGAAACGAGTTATTCGGTGGATATCATTTTAAATTTTTTGATCTGCTTGCGAATTTTTGTTGCATATAAGTATTATTTTTTCTCTATAATCAAGAGTAATGTTTTCATTTGTAATTTCTATTAAACATCAGATGCAGTCGAGTCGTTTCAATGCTGAGAAGAAAATAGTATTAAAATTAAACATGGTTTGATTTAACTGAAACGTACGATTATAAAATGAAAAGTATTTACGTGTATTGGGTTTGAAATTTGATGCAAAAGATAATATATATTATTTTTGTTAGAAATATTGTTATATTCGTCGCAACACATTGAAATTTTTACTTCATCTTAAAAATAAAATTTCTTGGTAGTCCTTAACGCTATATTTTGATCTTCTCGGTGAATAAAATATCATACCCAATTCGAAAAATAAAAACTACTTTTTTCCTTGTTAGGTAAAAGAATATACTATTATTTTACAATCGTAATCCTTAGATATGTTAATTCATTCTATTATTTTCTCAGCAAACCGCATGCTTTCTAAATCAAATATTTACTTTTTCAAACAAAGTTGTCCTTTCTGTATAATTTATTATAAAGTAAAGAACAACATTAGAGGAATGTTCACACCACGTTGATGCAAAGTTGGTAACTAAAGATTGTGCGATGTTTTATATTGGAATGAATTTCGGTTTGTGAAAGGAATAAATCAAAATTCACTTAACCCCTCATCAGTGTTATGATCGACTAACGGCTCGTGTAAATGTTTATTAATTAATTAATAGTTTTTCATACGCATAAACTTACATTTAGTATATAAATGTTAAACACAAACATAACATAAAAAAATATACATTCACATATAGTAATTATTTACACAAGAAAAAACTTATACAAACGCTTTTATAACGAAGTTTTTGTACATTGAAAATTTTCTTTAATTTTATATTTTTGTATTAAATTAGGCGATTCAATTATTATTATACAGTAAAATTAATTTTATCCAACTTTTAAATTATCAAAGCGTGAACATATCCAAACGTGTTTGGATAGTTTGACAATTTGATAATTTTTAAGTTGTATTGCAGGTAAGGTACAATGATTTTCTAATATAATGTGTATCTGGGTAAAATGAATTTTCGAGAAATTCAGCGTATCCCATATGAAACTAAGTTAAACCGCCTGTACATTGAACTTGCATAAATCCGGAGAACACTGATGAAGGATTAATGTTACGTATTATCAGTTGATACACTGATAACATTTGATAATGAAAAAATATTTAATGCTTTTTTCATATGACTGTAATGTAATGTAATTTTGAATTATTTCCGCATAAACATTTTTCTGCGATAATATTTTTGCAAGTGACTGTTTTTTTATTATTACGCAACAGGGGGAGGATTTACTATTTTTGATAGGGTTACTTTTGTATGCTCACATTGTCATTTATTTTACGTTAATTTTTGGCAATACTTGACTACCAATGTTTTTTGTATTATACAGATTTCATTAATCATGTAAAATTGAATAAAAATGATATTGTTTTTGTCAAAGTTTAATTTGAATTATTTTTTTATAATAAAATATACCTTTATTTTTTATTACTTTTAATTATAAGTCAAATACTCGTTTAGCGTGGACAGTTAATTATTTGGTTGTTAAGGTACAGTTATTTTAACAATAAAGTCAGAGAAAATTAAATCTAAATTCCTCTTTTATGACGATGAACTTAAGGAAAAAGACGTATAGAATCGACTGAATTATGTGCGTTCTATTTTTTATGCAAAGTGCCTAAACATAAGTGATTAATGTTGTTGGATTAAAAAGACTTTGGTCTGAGCGATGAATTTGGAACGCGAGAAATCTTTTTACCAAGAGCAGTGTTGCATGGTAACATTAAGTGGGTACCTAGGAATCAAAATAAAAACAACATACAAAAAGAGTATACTAGTAGAATTATAATCATGCTGAAAGTAAAATGCGATTTATAATAAAAATAAAATGTTAGATCCTATAGAAGCTTGTTACGACAAATTTTAACATTTTATATAATAGAATTTGAAGCGCCACCATATCGATATCGATATCCAAAGTATTTCTTCCTTCGTTTCATCCACTTCGTATGTTCAACTCGCAACATACAGACGGAAGTAATGCCTTATGCAGTAAAGACAGAAGAAACGTTTCCCTCTTTTTTAAAAGATCAAATTTTATACATTGTAACGATAATATGTAAACGACGTGGCGTCGTCAGCAATTGTAATTATACACTGAAATCTAGATATTTCAAGAAAATATCAGATAAATATATGTATGTGTTGTATATGTGGGAAGAGGTCAAAAAATGAAATATCGGAAACAGCCCTGTCACTTATATACTTATATTCATTACGAATACAAGCATCTTTTAATCAATATATTTGTTGACGTTTCTTTACTTTGATACCTTCTCAAATATATATAAACACAACGATCATAGAGAATGACCCGAGCTTATTTATTACAAAATACAATAATACCCTTTGTACATATTTATTATTTGTGGATAATTTAATCGGATATCGCTGAAAATGACAGAGTTGGCGCAAAAGATGTTTCTGCTGAAATTTATTATTAACTATATATATATATATATATACATACACAAAGCGAAGTAACTATCACTCGTTACGATTCCTTTTCGATTAGACCGCGAACGGACGGTAAACAGAGGGATGTAAATAAAGTAATGCGATATGATTTCAATTAATGCGTTTCATTTATCGTTTTCGTCGATCCTTGTCTTTGTAATCTCAGGACGAGTAATTGCAACGCGATAATCACAAGTACCCTTTTGTTTATTGCCACAATTGTTATTAAATGGTCGTCATTTTCTTTACAAATTTTACTTTAATCAACGTATTGTAATCCTTCGATGTGAATAGATATCGCAAATGTGCTCTTAAGTGATGCCTTTCAGTAACGAACGTCGTTTCGGTACGCTGTACATAAAGGATAAGATGATACAAAAGACAAAAAAGAAAAAAGACAAAAAAATATTAAAAAAAATGATAAGAAAATACATATGCTAATCATATTCAAGTTGAATTACGTATGTTGAATCAAATGAATTTATTTTGTACGCATGTTGTTGGTAAGAGAAATTATTTATGAATAACGACGCAAAGTGGAAGGAACGAGAGAATAAGAGTGAACGTGCTTCGGGGGAGAGAAATGAGGATATTTTTGTTCACATGCGAAACGCTCAAAAAGAGGGATGAAGAAAAAAAAAATGGAAGGCGAGGAGACGAAGTAATCAATCGATTACGACGCGCAATCTCTTGGCTTCGATATGACGATCGTGCGCTCAGCGAGCAGCCTGAAAGCCCCAGCCTGCTTATTAGCGGTCGTCGCTGAATACTCCGAACTGAAGAGATTCGACGATGTCAATAGGCGACGAAAGTTCGGCAAACTATTTTTATAAATCGGTCACCGTTCGCACCTTTCGACTTTGCTAAATAATTGTAAATAATCATGTTTATTTAATTGTAAGCCTCGCAGCGACCTCTGGCCTGCGTGTAAATAACGAACAATCCATTTACACGGGACGTATATCTTGTGATTCGAGCGGATTTTTTATTTTTTTAACGTCGGGAAAATTTATATTATTATTGCTATTACGTTTGCTTGCATATTTTATAGTCAGAATATTTTAGTACAAAAAAGAAGTAAAAAAAAAAGACAAGAAATGAAGGGCTGCAGGGGTTGCTGCGGGAAACTTTTTCGGTTACGGCGACTGGCGAGGCGTCGCGTCGGAATATTTTGTTCTCGAAAAAAAAAAGTTTATCTTGCATGTTGTAAACGAGTGTAATTGAAATCGATGAGGGTCGACTGGACGTCGTTCATTGTACATGAATGCTGTATATATAATATGTAAAATATGTCACATTTATTTTAATTGTTCATTTAGGTAGGTCCCGTTAACTTTTCCCACCCGCCTCTCACGCCCCCTCCTGTCCCCGGTTCCCCCCTGCGTTTGTATGCTTGATTCCCGCCCCTCTCCCTGTTCAGCACGAAAACGAAAATGAACGATCAAGTCATCGAATAAAAGATTCACACACTGACGTAAACTCAAATGTAATTTTTACGACGCGATAAAGAAACCACGGAAGGAAAAAGGTGTGATTGTGCGACGCACGCCGCGTTCTTTGTATAATATTATTTCAAGTAGTTGATAACGTTGCATCGACGATATGATATATATTTATATATACAGTTCTATTATATAATAAGGATATTTTTGATATACCTATATATAAATATATGTACGTCGGATTGAACACGAGATCGCTCGATTTGACAGCAATATTGTTGTTGTACACGGGGTCTGGAGAAACTTTTGTAACCCTTTTTTCTATCACAATTATTCTATTAATAATTATCATTATTCTTATCGTATACGTGATTTATTATTGTAATCGTTAATCAATATTGTAATTAATATAATTATTTTTTATTATCCGTCATTATCAATTTCCTTTCAATAATCATGCATAAATGTAAGCCGATTAGTAGTTGTTATTTTTTAAACGAGTCCTTTTAGGGACGCGACGCGTTGAAACGTTCTGTTTATTTGTAGCAGTAAGTGGAAAAAAAAATTGTCTCGTTTAATCCGCGATTCGCGTTGTTTCAAACAAACATTGGGTTTTTGACGGCGGGATTCGTGGTGATTTCGATTGTGTCTCTCCAGAGCCCGGATGGATAGGACGAGGGATGTGTTTAAGTTTGCATAAGTCTATTTTTCTTGGCGGAAAGAAAATATAATTGTTGACGGGTGGCCAGCGGCGTTGCACTTCGAACTCATTTCTACGTTTCACGGTCTTGTTAACGCTCGCTAAGACTTTCTTGCTCCTCAATTGTCCTTTATTTTATTATTATTTTTCTTTCTCTTCCTTTGTCCCCTTCTCCTTTTGTATTAGTTTGATTTTTTCATTTATTTATTTATATATATATATCCCTTCTTCTTTCGCTTGTTTCGAGCACAAGTGAAACGGAGCAAATCTTAACGGAAATTTGTTCGAGCGTGAATGGGCACGGAGTACCCAAAACTATTCGAGCAATAAATTGTATTTCAGTTACAGTGTTCCAGCGCTTTGAATTTATACGAACGGCTCTTTTTACTCGCAGATGTTGCCTTTTTTTCTCTCATTATTTTGATCTGCGTTCTTTTATTAGTTTTTTTTTGTTTCCTAATGTTTATTTTTATTTCTTTTCTACTTTCCTTTTTCGTCCTTATACATACGTGATTTATTCGAGTGTTCGCTGTGAATGGTACTTTTTTTTTGCTGATAAAGACTTGCAAGACAATTTGAGAATGGCGGACCATTTTTGTCCGGATTATCCGATTTCTGCGATAATTATCTTACGAAACATGTAAGCGCGCGTGTCTGCTGCCGAAATTTTGCTTCGAGGCTGACACGCCGCAATTCTATAGGTATAGATATTATGTTATTTATATTAATATTAACATCGTTATAATTATAACACTTTGTTTATTTAGTTATACAGCGTATTGGTTATTTAGTACTCCATTCTTTGTATATATACGCAAGACTTAATAAATTGGAAAAAATTTAACAATATCGTTATTATTGCACTTTAAAAGATAGCTTTATTTAGTTTTAATTATGTGTTATAGATTATGTTAAATTGAACTGATTATGATTTTTCTTTATACGCGAAATTCACTTATGAATAATTAAAGCTATTATCTACTATTAAATATAATTTAAAATGTTAAAAGTTTCATTTAATATTTTATCTTTTGTTATGATGTGTTTTTAAAACACATTGGGGTATAGAGTCCGACTGATTACCTCCACGTGGTATACCCTGGTTTTGGCGAAATATCAGCGGCACTGAGGCTTCCATCTGCCTCTAAATTATTTTGTAAAGCTTTTGAATATCAATCTTGCAATTTCAAGTAATTAAGAACCGATATAAGTGAAATAAAAGAAAAATCATTTTCATGAGATGTACTTGTTTTTCATTCCTATTAAGTTGGAAGAAAGTAGTCGGAGAAAATAAACTGTAACACCCGTTGCATCACTACTTTTCCTCTCTAAGAAGGAAAAGTACACTTTGTTACCTTCTATTGAAATCTGACGCATTTCTTCCCACTAAACAGGAATGAGAAACAATACTTCGAAAGAAAATACAAAAATGTAAAACTAGCTTTAGTACAAGAACAAATTATTAGTAAACAAGGTATATACTTAAACTCTTATAATATTCAAACATCATTTTTTGATGGAAAAGAAAAGATTTTGAGGGAAAAGAATATTACTAATGCAATTAAAATAAATATTTTTTATTTCATTTTTTTAATATCTTATAATCTGAATTTGAAAATCACAATGTATAAACCCATTCATTCATGTATTCACACATCTCATATTCTACACCTAAAACAATAAAAAAATATTTGTTCGTATTAAGAAAAATTTCGATTGATAACTATAACATAACCGTCGATGGATCAACGAATTATATTTGCATTAACAAGTCAAATGAATGCGCTATTAATCTCTATGTACATAAATGTGTATTACGCTGTATGAAAGCATCAAAATAAAACGGTTAAATTTAATTAGAAATGGGCCCGATTGACAGAAATAGTCGTAGTGGTATTTGCACACATTATTTTTATTTTTAATCAGCGCGTGACATATGAACTCTCAATTTGCCGGAGGTTGCCTAGAAGGGTATCAAAAAAAGCTTCTTTTTTAACATGGTGGCTTAAGTGGGATGAAGTATAAGTGGGCGGGGGGTTTGACAGAATGATCTGGGCCTTTAGACTACCTGAACCGGTTAGTTTTTTAAATTTTCTGTGAAATTCGTCCATTTAAGGAATTTAAGTCAGTTATAAATATGGTTGTTTTAATTAATAAAAATTTTTAAAGGAAACCCTGATATAATAAAAAAACGGTACAATTTCCTATTGGGTAAATATGAGGAAAAGAGGGGGGTGGGTGGGGTCGGATATTTGAGAGTTAAACCAATATCCGACTAAAAGATATACAAAGGTTCTTTGTGTTACGAATGAAGTTACAAAAGAATTTTGTATCGCGTGAAATAGTGACAGATAACAATTAATTAAAAGAACTTGTGTTTTTAGGGATCGCACGATGAATCGTGCTAATCATTTAAAAACGAGCAAATATTTGTTCAGTTAACAGCAGCTCATCTTTTGACTGAGAAACCGTCGCCGGTTGGGTCCAAAAGCCAGGGATAGTTATTGGGACACTCCATGCAAGTGAACAGTCGGAGAGTTTCGCCTGGTAATTCGCGAGTCGTCAGTGGGCAGGCATTTGGCAATGAACAGTAGGGTTGACCCTTCTCGTCGCAAGTCTCTTTCCAGTCTTGGAAGTCACGCAAAGCGGTAAGTTCAGTTGGGTTTTGCATCCATTTGATTACCTAAAATATTTAAGAGTGTTTATAATGTTTGTTTGACAATATTTAAACGAAGGTGAGGAATGATTATAAGCGATAAAATTAAATATTTTAGACACTTTTAAGATTGATTATAATTGATAATGATAATTTATTGGTTTGTGATCTTTTAGGATTAAAATTGATATTAATTAATATTTATTTTTCCCTGTTTAAATTGTCCACAAGAATTAATGTTATTTCCTTTTTTAAAAACTTACCTGAACCATGGTTACAAAGTAGACATCACTTCTTCCAATCATTTCTTCAATGAACTTAATTAATTCTTCTTTATATTCCTTTTTGCTCTTAAGCCAGGATGCGTGGAAGTGAAGACCAAGAGGAGCCCTGTTGGTGTTGAAGTGACGGTTGAAATTGTGCCTGAGAAGTCGGGCGAATTGTTCTCCTGTTTGGATGTTGGAGCAAGAATCAACCATGTGACAACCAGGAAGAGATTCATCAAAGGTTGGGTCATCACGACGATCCAATTCGTTCATAACCATCTCCCAAACTGGATGGGAACGGGACGGGCAGTTGCCACCGTTTCCGTTACATTTGTGAGGCATTCTGAAGTAAAGGGTGTATGGCCAAATTGGAACACGTCCCAAGGAGGCCGTGATGGATGCATCGTAGACGAAGAATTGATCGGCCATCATTTCAAATTGTTTGTTGCCACCCACACGAAGGTAAGGAGCTCGCATACCTGTAATCAATATTATGCTTTGATAATGAATTTTGATCTAAATATTAATGTGAAATGTTACTCATTGGCGAACTCAGAATGAACATAATTTAATTTTTATTTTACAATATATTTAAAGATATGTATACCTTAATATAATCTATTATACAATAATATTGCATTAATTTTTCCAGGAAACACAATACTCACCAATGATAGATCCATCAGTGATGTTGGCAAAACGTTCAATGATCAATCTGGCGCCAGCCATCTCAGCCAACCAATCATCGTAAGATCCTTGGGTCCAGTATTGTGGGTCATCTTTGTGGGTGAGAGAGAATACGGAAATTTCATGGCCCTTCCTGTGGAGGTCTTGAACAGCGGAATAGTTGGTGTACTTATGGGAAACGAAGTAGGTGCCCCTGATCTGGCAACCGTTGGGATTTTGCCTTTGGCTATTGAAAATTTCTTCGTAGAGATCAATGTTATCGACGTTGACGGCGCCGTTGAAGGTGATGGTTATCATCTGAGGTACTTGGGTTGGTTCCAAGTTGCCTGGGATACGAGTTCCATCAGCGGAGCAGTAACAGTCAGGTAAGACGCATTGAGTTGGATCGCAATCCGGCGCTCTGTTTGGGTCGGTTTCGACGGCTAAAACATTATTATTGTTATGGGATATTGTTGCGCTTTTATTATCAATGATTATTTATAACGGAACGGGAAATGAAAGACTCACTGCAAGCGTTTTCGTCAGATTCATCCTTGCAATCGGGTTTTCCGTTACAGAATAATTCTTTTTCGACACATTCCCCGTTACCACAGGATAATTTGCCTTCTGGACAGACAGGTTCATCTGTCTTCAGAATTGGCAGAACTTTTCGTGGCTCTGAAAAACAAATTAAATTCCACATTTACCCAGTTCGAAAGAATCAATTGGAAATTTTTCGATAAACTCTTTACAAGTTTATATATTTACCTTCTTTGAATGTAAGATTAGAAATATTTTAATCAACTCTTTAAAGCCCAAATATAGATAGTGACTTATTTTTTGTTATTAAACAAACTCATTTGTTCGTTCTTTTTCTTTGAGTACATATCGATAAAGTTGTCAACACAACAATGTATAATATATAAATTTGTTTCATTTTTACTATTAAAATCTTGAATTATTATTTAGTTCTTGCAATTAAACATTTATAGGTACAATTATATTATTTCAATTTTGGACTAATTGAAAGTTTCTCATTCATTTTTTCGAAGAATGGCACGTTGACTTTAAAGAGTTAAATATCGCAACCAAAATCAAAACCATTCAGGTAACATCATTACTTTAACGAGAAATGATGATTTAACAATCGATTCAAACGAACGAGTAATTATTGTTTATCGATGTAAAATAATCATGTTATCTGTTTGGTAAAAAAAAAAAGTTTTCAAAATAAAGCTTTGTACAGTCAACGTGTCAATGCAAATTGTGTAATCAAGGCCCAACAGCTTTTCTACTAATTTACAATGCAAATTAATGTCCAAACGTCAGTTTTTGTTTTTTTTTTTTTTTTCGTTTTTTGCTTTGAATTTGAGTTTGATACTGTGTCGGAGATAAATCGTGGCCAGCTGATTGACAAAGTAATTATATATGCTGGAAGCAAACATGCGTTTTTGCGGGCCACATTTTATCCCGCGTCAGTGAGCAGTGAAATTTTTCGTCCAGTCGTGACGCGCTTATTCAGGGGACTTTTTTTTGTTGGCTCGTGACGATGCACGCCTTAAGAATCTTTGCTGAAAGAGAGGAGAGAGAATAGGTGGAAAATTACAGAAACCTAAACTAAATGTATGAATAACAAAAAGTGAGGATATTTTATGTTTTTATTGACAGAGCGGAAAGTTATGATTAAGAATTCAATGAGAAGAACTATGATTTAAAGACAAACAGTACGGTAAATAGTTAGATAACAGTTTGACAATCCTTTTGTATCCGCTGATAGAGCACAGACGTACGATCCGGCGCCCAATTCCAACGGGAAGTGTTTTCGATTAACAATTTGACACAGTTGTGAACGAGGAAAGAGATTAGAAGAAGACGATAAATAGTTCAGTAGGCGCGTTGTTAATTTTCACTGTTTACGATCAAAAGGGTGTAGGTGTGAAAGGGAAAGTTTTGTCAATTGAAAAAAAGTAATTTACGCGGCGTAAAAATTTAATCGAGAAAAGCCAAATAATGAGGACGTTCGTTAGTAGTATGATAATAAAACTGAACATAACTGTTTCGGAGAGATCGGTTAGAAAACGATCGACGCAGCGTTTTATCTTTTAGATGGAAACACGTTCACAGTCCGCTGGCGCATTAACAAATGCCTCGTTAACAAATTTTCGATCTTTAGGAATTTTTATTGTTACGCTCGGTCTGGCTTCTTTTTATGGAATCATAGACTGACGTAAAGAATACATCTGGACGAGCAACCTGTCCTTAAGTAGTATGAAGTTCGGTTAGTCTACAGAGGTAAATCGTGGATTGGATGATTTGTGAGATAAGGAGGCTACAAACCAGGCATGCAAATTCAACATTAAAGATGAAGGTGATAATGCTTGGAACAAAGTAAGCCCGCTTACTTTCCTTTGGAACAGAGAGAATATCCAGAAAATTTGCTTCCAATTACCTTTAACTCTTTCACTCCCAGCTTTTCGTGCACATTTTCCGTTAATTCTTTTTTTTATTTTCTCAAACTTTTACACATTCTTTTATTTTTTACCCTTTTTTTGTTATAAAGAATGAAGATACATTTAGAGAAATAGTTGGAATAAGTTCCAGTTATCTTTAGGAATAATCTTTAGGATAATTAAAAGAAACTGTTTAAAGTAAACATTGAGTAAAATTCTTTTCATGGAAATTATAATTGTTTTTTTTTTTTTTTTAATAAAAAACATATGTTTAACAAAGTATGATAATTGAAATTAAATAATAATTGATTATTGAAAAAATCTAGTATTAGGAAATAATGCATTCTTTTCCAGTTTATTCCACGTCTGGGGGTCAAAGGGTCAATTGTTTGTGCAGTTATTACTGTAATAGTTATGCCATTTTCTGGATATATAAAGCAATTTTCAAAGGATAAAAGTGAGTTAGTGATCGATGTGCGTGCTACGGCGCGAGTCTACGACCAGCTTCAAGGTTTCCGGACCTATCTCTACCTTTGATTTTATATTCTCACAAGAATTATTAATTATTAAAAAGTAATTAACAAATGAGTGGTGCAACGCTGATTGAAATTAACTTTTCATTTATTAATCGTCAGTTCTTTTTGCTCAGAAACAAAACAAGTAAATTTCAATTAATCAGCGTTTGCGATATAACATTAAAACATAATAATAATAATAATTTTTTATTAAAAAATAAAGAAAAAAAATACAGAAATTGAGAGTATTTTGCCGTAATTGAATTGTTTTGTGCAAATAATCTTGACATTTGTTCGGATTGCATTTAATAAATGACGTGAAATAAAGAAAACAATAAAAAATAAGAAGCAATAAAATCGGATAAGGTAGAGAAGAGCCGGCAACCACAGCCGGTTTTTGTTCCCCTTTTGCGTCACTTACTCTCGAGTTTGTCACAATTGGTGACCTTGCCCTTCCAATCGCAGGTCTGTTTGTCCAAATCAAAGGCCAATCCACTGGGGCACGTGATTTGCTTCAGGCCGGACCTTGTACACCTAAGATGGAAAAAGGTACGCGCTGAGTCAAAGCGAGGAAAAAGGTAGAAAGTTTCTTACTTTCGAGTTGGTCGCAATTTTTGACGTTGGTCTTCCAGTCGCAGGTCTGCCTCTCTATATCGAAAGCGAGTCCAGTCGGACATCGCACAGTCGCCAACCTAGTCACACCGATCTCGCTGGCTTTGTCGCACCTAAATGCATCACACGCAACCACATTACATATTACAAACCCACTATCTCATTATCATTGGTTCTCCAACAACCAGCCAATTCATCCTCTGCCCTTATATATATACATATCTCTCTCTCTCTCTCTCACTTTCATTCAAAAGTCCATACACTCTCCGGAATCGACCCAATTGCAATGAAATTCTTCCAATTAAACCCCGGATAAAATTGCACATTTCTCATCGATCCGAGTTATGACCTACTTCTCCAAAGGAAAAGCCGCGACGTTACAACGCAAAAGTGGAAAGCCGGCAATTTTATTCGGGGGCTACAATAGATAATTTGGCTGTTGCGCGCGGGAAATACTAGGGTTTGAAGTTTCCTACAAGTGGGACCAAAGTCGGAGCCGTCCGATTCGTTCGCACGTCCCGAGTCAGTGTTCGTAATTGGCATTATTGTTTCGTCGTCCCTTTTACACTGAAAAATGAAAATCATTAAGAATTACTGTGCTGGAAGCTTAGTAAACTGGTTATATATTTGCAAAAATGGGAAAATTACTATCTTAAGTTAGTAAAACCTATCAATGTGTTGACAATTGTTGGAAAATGCTGATACTTTTTACTAATTTAGGATAGTAATTTTTCCATTTTTGCAAGTATGTGACCAGTTTACCAACAATGTAGGAAAAATTCCTACTGTTTGGAAGCAACGGTAATTTTTACTGTACTGGCTAAGTAATTTCTCCTCTATTATATAAACGCCTTTGCTTTAAGGTTCTATTACAATTCTTAATGGTTCTTTTTTCATTGTATCATTTCCTTTTACATCCGCAGTGAATCACCGATAGGACCCGTCCCTTTGTTGGACATTATCCCCGACTTTCTTGCGCGCCACGCCAAACGCCACATCCGGCGTTCGATATTTTATAAACAGGTGTGTCAGCCGGGATGCAAATCAATGCCACTTTCTTCGCCGTATCAGTACGCGAAATTGGAAGCTAATTAACGGGACAAACCGTGGACGATGAGTCCGACAATTTATCGCCGTCGTTAATTGGACAATTGTGCAATCTCACCAAAGAGCAACTGCTTCGATAAATTTTGCAACGGCGATAATTCATCGGCCGAGCGTCGGCTCGGCGACGGCGACGTAAATGTCATTGGCGGAAAGTCTTCTACTCCCCATCCCAGAAAAGTATACATCTTTTTTTCTTTTTGCTCGCGTTATCGGCACTTTACGAACTCGTAGTCCTCGAGCGGAGGAGCCTCCCCGTTGCGAGTCAGTGCACGCGCGGTCCCGACTTGGTCTCGCGCCGGGCGATCACCTTGAACTCCGCTGGAATTCTATTTTCTTGGACTGTTAGTTTATCGCAACATTTGGGCCTCCTTTTTGCTCCTTTTCGCATTCCACGGTCTATTTTTAGTCGTGATGTTGCCGTTGAAAGAGGCACGGATTTGCATACGATTCGGATAAGAAAATAACAAGACCCCATTCCGGGACCGTTTCTTTTTTTTTTTTGCGCAAAAAAGTTGGCGAGGATTACCGCCTTCTTCGGGCTCCTCCGATTAGGCCGCTTAATAGAATTGATGAAATCTATTTTCATTTTTACGACAAAGATAAAATAATAAACATATATATATATATATATATATATACATATTGAATACGTCACTTGTGATAGTCATTCGTTGATCATTATATTATTCGATAAGTGAAATTAATTTTATCAAAAACAAAATTATCCTTTCGCTATTCAAAATTGATTTTACATACTATTCTCATTTTGTGTACAATTTATTCGGAAATATTTTTAAGTTATTTTTTTTCATTTCTTTTCATAAGATAGCCAAAAAGCAATTTTTGCATTTTCTACACGAGGGCAGTGATAAATACCGAATTCTTTTCAACGATACGTCATTTGCATGCGAAAATATTTTTTCGGGGGGGGGGGGGGGAA
>JABFPN010001251.1:0-31236 GCA_022817305.1 Leptoteleia sp. ZL-2020
TTCGGCCAGTGTTCAGTGCGTGTTAAATTTTATACGTTCGGTCAGTGTTGTTTAATTAATTTTATAGTGTGTGCAAATTTCAAGTTAAATTAGTGCTTCGAACAATTTAAAATATACATATTTTCATATGTAGTGTGGGTATGTACATATTTATATATACTGCATGCAATTGTTAGGTTAAATTTGTATCATCTGTTGAACATTTTTAAAATGAAACTGTTTTTATTCTTTTCTTGGAAAAAAATCCGTTTAATATATATGGAATTATTCTTTAGATAAATATATGTTTTATAAGAATTATTTATTATTATTATAAATAGAATTTCGTTTTGTCCATATAATGAATGGAAATCCTATTTAATATAAGAATATTCTATTACTCTTAAATAGTCAGTTTTGTGAGTGTGTGTATACATTATTAACTTCATCTTAAATACTGTAATTTACTTTAATGTAACTAAGTAAAATTTCTGGCTTAAAAGATAAAGTTGCATTTAGTATAAAAGTGAATATTCTGTATTTTTTAGAACGTTTTTTAAATAATTTTTCGTATTAATTTAATGATCATTATTATCTGCATTAAAGGGAAGACGTTCTATCCTTATTAATATAATTTTCATATCAATGATAAAACATCTTTCTTATGAGGTTTATAATAATTATCTTTTGGTTATTTTTGTTTACATTGATTAATAAATTACTAATATATATTTTATATATTAATTAATAGATCTGCATTGTGTATCATGTATCGTTAATATATTCTCAAGATGTTTAAAAGTATATGTTTGATATTACTTGGATAACATAGAATATAATTATAATTATGTTTCTTTAGTAACATTATCAACCATGAAGTGTTTGAGGAAAATTGGTTACAGTTTGAAGCAAATTACTTAAAATTTAATTAAATACGTAATGAAGTAAAGACAGTGAATAAAAGTATTACATAAATCTCTATAATATTATTGGTAAAATTCTAATTATGCACAGTAACAATTGAACAAATTATCTTAACATATTATAAAAAGCGGTTACCACCATCCTAACGTGTTCACATTGTTAGTTCACGTTAATAATGTCTCTAGATTCTCCTCATAATTCCACCATTAACATCTTTTGCAAGCTGATAATAGTTTCCGATACTTTGGCTTCGTCTTGCTATTAATTCCTGACATACCAATTTGCGAAAACTAAATTCTACTCACGGTGCATGAAAACTAAATATTCAGCATTACAAGATTCCGTGGTTTGCTTCCGAATTTGTTGCAGCTAACCAAATTCACGCTCTTAATTGTGAAATTTGCTTGATCAACAACATCGAGTCAGGCGCGGCAACAGAAATATTTGACTGAAATAAACTTCGCCGGCAAGTTAATTGAATTAATCAGTCCCTTTATTCGATCAGTTTTACTCGGCAAAAGTTATCCCGTTTTTGCTCTTAATAAACACGCGCAATTTAAATTCGTTCCCCAATCACCATAATTTCCTTACAATTAAAACTTGCCATATTTCTTTGCGCTTACGCTTTTATTTACACATCTCGACGTATTCAAATAAGCAAGACCGACAAAATCAAAGCCGCAAAGCGCACTTCCGCGATAAAAATTCACAGCCACGTTTTTTTTTTTTTCACAAACGCGAGTTAATATCGCGTCATAAACGTGATACAGCAATACTTGACTATAATATACACCCTTTTTCCAGCGCAAAGAGGATTCCGCTCAGCTTAGAGTCACTTTGTCTTTCGGCGTAGGTATTTCGTTACAGCGCAGGCACCTTTTACGTGATCCAACTTAACTCATAAATATCATGTTTTATGAATTCACGTACAACATTGTTTGTCAGTCAGCAGGGCCGGCCGATTCGTGCACAAAACGTCCTCGGCCGTATCATCTGAATTAAACAAATGTTCAATCGTTCACAGTAATCCTTTTTCCAACGGGCGATGAGGATAAAAATGCGAAAAGCCGCGGCCGATGAAACGGGAAGCCGAGCGTACATCGCGTGCCTCGGCGAGATATTTTTTTTCCCTAAACGTCATTGGCGTTTCTTTGAGGGAATTGTCATGACGGAACGTCGGACCGAACAACACGATAGCATAACTCATTACGTATTCAAGATCGAGCGTCACTTCGTCCTTACGTGCACAGCGAAGTTGGGAGGTCCAAGTTACCCGTGGCACATGCATATATAATACATTATATTATGTACACGCGTATACATCGTGTACGTGTATCAATCCGCGTGTTGCGCACGCATTTGTGTGCGCGCAGTAAAGAGACGTATACCGGGTTTGTGTTACGCTACGAAATGCAAATCATATCGCTCCCTTTGCGCCACCTTCGCTCCCTCCTCCTTTTATCCCTCCCGCGTCCTCGTAGATTTTCTTACCCTCAATATATCGCGGTCGTATAATGCTCTTGCCACTCGCGACGTCAGCCTCGGAACTCGCTGCTATGCATGCAGAGCGTTCCGAACGTATAAAGACATATTTCATAGCGATTCGCAGCCTTTCAAGATAATACATTGTTGATTTTATGACGTAAGACAAGTTATACAAATGTTGTAATCCATTGCTGTGGGATTAAACATGGCAAAAGGGGGCAGAGGGGAGTTAATTTCATTCGCATTAATAACGTACATGTGAATGAAATACGTCTATAGGAATTTAAACTAACTTCTGTTGGGCAGGGTCAGTGGATACTTAATTTCATTTAGGTGACGTGGATGGTGTTTAAGCTTTCGGGAACCTACTGCTTATTAACGCCAGACGTATTTTCAACATTGAAGAGAATTGTTGAATTTTTATGGAGAGAAACTTGGTTAAATATTTTTTTTTTTATTACCAACCATTTACACATCTTTATCCAGTATAAATTAATTGTTTGCAGGAATAAGCTTATCTTTTACAAAAATCAACAAAGTGATTGAAATTTTCCAATAAGTAAATTATTAACATTTCAATTTTTATTGAAAAGTTTCTATTAATTTTAATGAAAAGCCATATAATATAATTTAAACTAAAAGTTTCTTAAAGTCAATACGTTTGTTAATTCTCGAGTACTAAAATTTGTATGCGAGGCTTCAAACGGATACCTTATGATGTTGGAGAGTACGTGTAATTAATGCCTAAATTATAATACGTGCTACCAAATTTCACCAGTAAAAAGGGTTTATTACTTGGACTAAACTCCAAAGGTATTTTTATCAATTTAACGACGAATTTCAATAACTTTTAATAATCATAAAATTGGAGTTATATTCCCACATCGTGTCATAGTAAGTACTTCCTTACGTGCCATTATAAAGCCTAATAATTCTTTTCTGGCTCCATTTTTACTAGGCACGGGTAAGAACATCCCCAGGGTTTTCATATAAATATCAACCCCCAGTATTGGATTTGCCTCAATTTATTTCCATAACCTCAAGTGTATCCGACGTTTCGTTTTTTATACCTTGGCATTTTATTCGACTGTCTCGAAGCTCGCCCGAGATCACCTCAATTGCGCTGATGGTAAAATGAGAGTATCTTACAAGTGGAGCTTTAGGAGATTGCAATGACTATCTTAACAATGGTAAATATATACGACGGGGTGTAGGAAGAGGTAAGGAAGAATAATAAGAATGGGGGGAAAGTGAAGGAGTAAAAGAACGACAGACATGGTAACGCAAGTCTTGTCAGTCGAGAAGAGCGACGCAGCCATGAGCCCAGCGATTATGCAAATGTTGCTCATGGAAGCGCAACAGATGCCTCCTCCCTTCTCCGTGGTATATACGTATACCCTAATCTCAATAACATCTACACAGTGCCACTGCTTGGGATATTGTTTAGATCCCGAAACTAAATTCCTTACAAATTCACGAGAATGTACTGCGAATGTAAATATTGATGAAGAGGATCCTCTTGTATAATTTGCAACGATCTTAAGCGGGTGTTATGTAATATAGGCTCTAAAAAGGAGATCTCGTTTTTGCTTTAGTCCTTATAGCTGTTCTCTGTAAGCTTACGGTGGTTCTTTAGTGCGATTTACACGTCTAAAATGCAGCTCGGTATCCAGGGTTAATAATTGGTCAGAATTGGACAAAAATTTGATGTAATATAATGCGAATCATTGGATATACTTTATTTGCCAAAATGTAACTTTTTTTTTGACAAATTTTTATTTCTTGAAACTCGCGGTATAACATGCTTCAGTTGGATACTGACAAAAAATGGTAAATAATAAAAGGTAAGGTTATATCGTCGAAATAAAATTTATCCAACGATTCTCTCACTTTTACATTACATTATATCAAATTTTGGTACAATTCTCTCCACTTATCATCCCTGGATACCGGACCGCAGTTTTGACATGTAAATCGCACTTAAGAACCACCTTAAACGAATGAGGAAAAACGGGGAATTCATTGAAGTATTTTTTAGAAATATTATTGCTGACAAACTTGATATCAAAACAATGTTAAAGTGATAACAATGTCAATTAACAACACAAACATTTTCAAAATCCATACCACTCGCAGTTGATTCCATAAAACTTTTATCGAAAAAGTTGAACGCAAATGGAATGATTTTAGTTGAATAGCAAATATTCTCCTTGTGAAAATATGATTTTCTTTAGGTTATTAGTAATCATTAATTTTTCCTAATTGCATTGATTTTATTATACTGTAACATTCATAAAATTCTAACAATATTAGAAGAATGTTTCTGAAAAAATGTCTTCCCATACTCAAACTTAACTCCGTGATATCTAACAAAACAATACAGAAAAAAATATTTCAATTAAACTTTACAGCATGTTCCTTTAGAATACTTCCTCTATTTTTTGTCTCTTATTTCTTACAATTTCCTGCTCATTGTCCAACAGACAACTTCATGGGTTATAAAATGAAACCTTCGTTTAAAGAAATTATAATCTAAATTATCTCACTGCGCGGCATTATCACACCGTTACATCATTTGTCCTCTTCCCTCTCTCATTCAATTTGCCTCTAACTTAATATCACGAATTAAGAAGACGAATCCAAGAGGCAATACGAAATATAACGAAATCTCACTTGTTATGTGAAATGAAGCAATGCGAAAAAGGCAGCCCCGCCTCGAGAGGACTAAAAAGTATGAAATTCCAAGATAAAAGTTTTCCTTTGAAAGGTGCAAAGTACTTGGCAAATCGAATTTCCGTTTTCTTGTTAGGTCAAATTATCATGAAAGACGTTAAAAAAGAGAGTCTTGGGTATCACGTGCCGACGTAAAACGTGAGTAATCATATCACTGACGGGGCACAGCCAGTTCGCGGCTCGTAAACTAAAAAGCGACGGGACCCATTGGCCTTGTTATTACGTGGTACCTGTTCCTGAATATCGACTGCCCCCTCTCCTGAGTTATCCGGCTTGATTGGCTCCCAATGCATAATCTTATCCATCATTCGTGGCGATCGAAACGGCATCGCAGATAATAAAAGATTATTATTAGTTGGTTCTTGTACAAAGGAACTCGATCTCGTTTCACCGCTGATTGTGATTACCTTTTCGAGATAAGGAGCCGGATTATATCAAAATAACTTGCAACAAATTATGTGCTTAATACCGACACTGGCAGGTTTAATTTCTTGTGCAAACATGCTGCAAAGGAAATTGGATTTGGAAATTATGCTTTAACGAGATGGCCATTTTTGTTCTCTCTTTGTTCTCTTTCTTTTTTTCGAGAGGGATAAGTTGCTTTGATAGTCGGAACGGGTTGTTCGGGAATTTCGTATGTTTGTTTTTACGAAATGATTTGCGGCTATTAAATGTTGATAGGGTGAAAATTGTCCGTTCATCCTAGATAATGATTGCGATTAAATTGATGATTTAGATACGTGTTTAAGTGGGTAATTGATTTTGGATATCTGCAGGAATGTTTATCGTTTTCAGGTGTATTTAATTCGATGCTATATATAAGGTATTATTTGTCTTTTTTCGGAATATTTAATTAAGATTAGGCATTAGGTGCAGTTGGAGTGAATTAAAATTTATATAGACAATTAAGAATGAAATTCTCTCATTAATGTAAAATATTGTATTAATTACGGCATTCACAACAGAAAATAAATTTTTAATTTACAAAAAATATCTCCATAAAGCTATTTTGTTTTTCCAAAATTCCAAAATTCAACTTCTTTTACAAAAATTAAGTAATCATTGTCATTCAAAGCATTAAAAAGAAGAGTGTTCTCTGAAACTGTTTGAATTAATAAAAAAAAATTAATACCTTTAAAGATGACGAAATACATCATATTGTCAAAAATTATTATTTTCTAAAAATTAGTCATTTTCCTAAAACCTAATTATACAATATAATTTAGACATTGTTATAATAATCATTAAACCGCATCTGTTTCATAATCGTATTATTATTAATGGCCATATAACCCACCGCCAAATTCTAAAACAAATCCCGGGTGCTAATTATTCGGCACGATTTATCGCTGTAATCATTTTCAGAAATAATTGTTTCATTGAAATTGTTCTTTAAGGCAATATCATTATTTTAAATTATATTCAAATGAATGTATTTCCAATTACTTTTACAATAGGCAATTTTAATTAAGTGAAAATAATGTTTATATCTTATAATAAAAATGAAATAAAATGCATATTTTGTTCTGTATGTATTAACTCCTTTGTTTTCTGTATATTATATATAACATTCTAATGAAGCAGCAAAGTTCAAACAGTGAAATATAGTATTGCAGTATCGCGTAAAACCAATTTATAATATATCGCAAAAACAGTAGCAAAAATAAGTTCATTGCGGGGCGTGATTACGCTTTGAAAAGAAGCGTCATGATTATTTGCAAAGATAAATGACACGCGACTTAATGAGGGATATTTCACAAGAGTAGCAGATGTAATGGCGTGTCGCAGATATCGCAAGTCTCAGGCTAACCCACGGTCATTTATTATTGCGGCTTCGGAGCTACTGGAAGTCAGCCACGGGGGCCCAGTTGCAACGATAATGCTCCCATAGCGACCAATGACTCATCTAGGACCTCAGATGGCCACGTTACTGCGCTCAACGTTTCTCCCATTACCGTGCCAATATCGCAGATATTGCACTGGGCGAGAAAAAAAAATTCCACTGTCTGAGCCACCTCGTAGTCACTTTCCAGCTCAAATCCAAAAGCCTTTTTTCTCCCAGGATTATGCTGGAAATGAGAAAGGAGCGTATTAATCGCGAAACCAATGCACTTTGCGATTATAAAACACATGTTGCTTGTTAAAGCAAATATTTATTGTTATCAACGCATGACAGTCTTGAAATATCATGTCGTGAATATTAATAATCCTACATATTAAAAAATAATGAAAATATTCTTTTTATTAATTGTATAATATTTCAGAATAATTTATGTATTTTGATTTATTAAAGTTGTCACGAATGTAGTACTTTTACATAACCGAAATATTGCTCAAAGTTAAGTCAATAATTGCCCCCCATGTGTTTTAATTACAAAAGCACCCTTATCAGCCCTGATACCTCGGATACAACCTTATATGTACGTCTAAAAGACGTCCGGAGTCCATAAGGGCTACTTTTTTTTACAAATTGTCGTTTTAACAAAAAGATTCAAATCGTGCATAATTGGAGACGAAGACAAATGAATATTTGGCCCTTGCGTGCTCACTTGTCTTCGGGCGTACCCTTTTTGCGCGCTTGTTTCTCGCAAAAGGCTAAAGCAAGCCATGGAAGAATGAGGCGGACGCGCTTTGACAAGGCCGCCAACGATGAATTATTCAATCGGCTAATCTCGGTCGTGTTGCGATTGCGAATTGGTCGGACCACCCTTTTCCCCTCCCCCTTCCGCGTTTAGTAGCTGTCATCGTTCGAAATTCGGCACTAAAACTTATGTCGATTCCTTTTTTTTTTTTACAAAACTTGCCCCAACCCCTCCGCTTTGCTCGCTTAATGCTCCAAGACCGCAAACAAAAAGCCTTGTCAACAGACCCCCCCTCTCCTCGTTTGAGATTTATTATGACCGACGGCAATCTGCTGTGCCGCGGCAACGCGGCAAGACAGCGGGAAATTTAATTGAAAGCTGAGGAAAACTAAGTTGGGCGCATTAAGCTGCTCGAAAAACGTAATACCTGCTTGAACCGGTCCTTCCAGCCGGACGTTCAGTGGGGATTAAGAAAAAAATTGGCACGCTTTTCTTATTGTGCCGAAACATTGAAATATACCGAGAACCCGCGGCTCTGTTTATCTCATTCAGGCTCGAGTCAAAGCCGCTTGATGAATTGGGTTCAAAGTTCGCGGGAGACCGCCGCCAAGGTAATTAGCGGCTTGAATGAAAGTTTTTTTTTGGGGGCGGGGGGGGGAATCGCCATTCGATCTTTTTTTTTGCGGTGCGTTCCGTTTGCCCGAATGTTTGGATTGGAATTAAAAGTGGCACTTATGCCAGATAATTGTGTAGCCCGGCGATAATGAAATATCATTATTTGCGTATTAAAAGGACAAAATTTTGTCTTTAAAACTGTCGGCCCTATAAATTTGTACAAAGTGTTACGGTTAGTATTACCAGTGTTTAATAGTTGAAGACGTCACCGTTTCATTCCACTCGCGTTTTTGTTACGAGTTCCTCCTAAAAGCATTACCGCGCGCCACGCCAACTTGTTTTCGCGACCATAAAACTGCCGGTCGGAACGGCGCGGCAGACCTACGCGCACAGAAATTCGTGTACTTCCCGAGCTCTTTGGTGAACGCGTGTCTTGGCGGAAGCTACGACAAGGTTTCGCTCTCAGAAGGACAAATAGAAATGGCCTTCGGGAAAGCAGGACACGTGATAATGATGAATAGAAGTTCTGAGCTGGACTAATAAAGGTCCTACCTGAACGTCATAATAATCGTAAATATTGATTTTTGCAGTCGCGTTAAAGTTACTTTCGCAAAGTTTGACCAACAAGAAAACTTGTTTTCGTGGTCTATTGCAACTTTCTGTAAAATTAAAGTATTGAACATAATATTCTAAGCAGTAAAATACATTCGTATCATATGAAAATTAAGCATATTATACATAATTTTTGGGCTATAAAGAAATACCTATAGATTGGATATAGACCTATACCTATAGATTGGATATAGATGTATACCTATAGATGGGATATATACATATACCTATAGATGGGATATAGACCTATACCTATAGATGGGATATAGACCTATACCTATAGATGGGATATAGACCTATCTAAATTATTCTTAATTAATCTAATTTATTTAGCATATATTTCCATTCAAAACTCCCTTGATGAATTCTTTTTTCCAAAATTTCCTAAATACATAATAAGCAGATACAATATAATCGTTCCCTGAATTAAAGATTACCTTTATTGATTGAAACAACGATTTATTGTTAAGCTTATGCTTCTAAAATTAATTGCGTATAGAAGATATAGTTTACTCAGAGCTTATTTTGTAAAATCGTTAAGGTATTATTAAGGCACAAGGGTGATCATCGAAGATAATCTGTATGTAATGCAGAAATCGCGTAATAACCGGTATATCTTTGGCAATCTTCTGTTAATATCAATAATTAGTCGGAGGTTGTTGACGTGATGAAGGATTCGTATAATGTATGCGGTACACATTAAAGAGAGGTAGCTCAATTGGTATTCAAAAACTGACCCACGTTATCTAAATTTATTGCATCTGCTCTATTGGTTTTGCTAGCCTCCGTTTGCTTTTATCGACAGTTTTAATGATTTCTTGTCAGATTATTTCTAACCGTGTAGCCAAAAATTTGTAAGCAGGTACCAAATACTGAATTTTAAATTTTCAAAGAAACAATGAGTCAGTCAGTTGCACAATTATTGTATTATTAATCATTAAAATTTTAGTATTTGAGTCAAAATTGAATTGAACAGGAGAGTAGTATAAAATACAAAGGAAAACAGACGGAAAAAATTATTCAAAGAATATAATATATACTCATAAAATATTTTAATAACTTTTTACCATTCTAAAATAAAACAGGTACATACCATATTATTCAGCCCTGTCGCGTATAAATGCGGGTAATAAAAATATCAATATCGTGCGGAGTCATTTTTTGCACTTCTACTTTTTATTATTCGATTTCAGAGTCGTAAAATTTTATAGTAATGTTTTAATTAACTAAATTTAGAGTAAGCAAAGTGCGTGAATTTCACAATTTATCGCTCTTACTCTTACATACAAAATATCTTACATACAAAATATTCGCCTTAATGACTATTTACTTTTAATTAATGACGTCGAAATGTAAACACAATTAAAATACATTTCAAAAGCTCCATTGGGAAACACGTCGGTCCAATCGCGATTATTTTTATACTTCCGTAGCCAAACATATTTATATGCATACAACAACGAAACTTTTATATCTCGTAAAAAGTTAGTCTTATAAATCACGCGATGACAATAACCATTTCTTGGTACATATTTTACGGTTATGCGGTCATATATTCATTTTCGAAGAGGGATATAACCAGTTACACTCCCCGTCGCGAACGGAGGAAGTGAAAAGGGCCGACCGGATTATTTGCGAGGATTATTTTTTCGCATAAAAATGTATCGACAAAATGTTATCGAGAACTAACGAGCGTTCTTTGGCTGGAATTAGCATAAACGCGCGAACGATTTATCATTGCGGACAATTACACCACATTTTAAACGACTTCCCTCTTTGAGGACGCGCGTTTCATAAATTCATGCTAAATTATACGCCACAATTGGGAAATCGGAGAGAACGTACCGCAGCGCCCACCTCCTACCTCCGCATTTTCAACATCCCGCATTTTTTTCACTCGCGCTACCTTTCAGGAAGAAATGTTTATATCCGAAAAGCGAACACTTGATTTGGATTTATAATAGAGAGCAGCGGCGACTGTTCCTGGTGCAAGGGCGCATAAATTATGCTAATATCACGTCGGTGCGAGCGGCAACGGCGTACCAATTTAAATTTAGTTAACGTAACACATCTGATTTGATGCTCGGAGGCCACCACCTGCCGCTAAGTGGTGCCTCATATTTTTCGCCAACCTAATCTTCGCGAAGCCGCTCAAACGTTGATAATTTTTCCTCTGGTTAAATTGCAAATCATAGTTACGTGTAAAACACATCCGAATGTTTGTGTGCTTAAATAAGTTTATTCGGGATGATCTCAATTTTACATATTTTATGAAGCATGTTCGTGTATAGCAGGGATTTTTGCAAAACCCTGCAAATTAAAGATGTCTTGTATACTATAACAGTATATGTTTATTAGTAAATATCGTGAATAGCTAATCAATAATACATGTTTAAGAGAAAACTGAGAGAACAGAAATTAATTAGTGTTTTACATTTGTTTCAGAAGATTGTACGTGCACAAAAGAAATTAACTTGCAAGAGAAACAGTAGACAACGCAACGGTAAGAATTTTTTTAAATATACCTTCTTACTAAAGGGTAAACCTACTAATAGCTAACTTCAGGCGTATTGTAATGGCTATTAAAAGAGCTGCCAACATGTTCAGAAAGTTACTAACAAATATTTCCAACTTAATACTAGCTGTTACTTTAAACCCATTTTTGAAGCTAAGTGTGTAGTTAAATTTTTCTCCTACCACTTATTTGTATAATTTTAATATTTTATAACTGTATGTTATTTAATACTTAATCGCAATACGGTTGAAAAATATAAAGTTTTTCTCACAGACAAATGACTTTGAGTGAACCAACGAAATGTTTAGTTATGCGTTTTTGAAAATATTTACCGACTTATCGATTCAATCAAATAAGGGTGTAAAATGAATAAATCTTCGTCTATTGTGGTTACAAACTTGAAGTTTTCGTCTGGTTGCACGCTCCATTCATCATTTGTCTTATTTACCTTATTTGCCATTCAAATTGTTTCTAATTTCGTTAAGATGATTATACGGTCGGTTCAATATTAACTTCAACAATTATGCAAATGTTTTGTCAGTTTTATTGTTACGGGGTTCAATAATTTCTGCTTGGAATTATGGAAAGAAGTGGATCTGACTTCTTCTTTAAATGAGACATTAGAAAATCCGAGGATGTTTTAAAGGATATTTGTATTCAGGGGAAGAAATTTAATAAGGTCGTAGAAATACGAAAGCCCCGGAATATAAAATATACCTGATGTTAAAGTAATGGGTTTTAATTTGTCGTTTTCTCTGTTTCGACAAGCGGAGAAAGAAAAAAAAAAAAAACTAATCAAATAAGCTTTCACATCGCAAAGATAAGTACGCTTTTAATTGGTACCTGATAGGAAGTGTCTTAATACATTTATACCGCGTCTTTATACTGCTCGGAAATCAATTTTTACATCTAAATCGAAACGACCGCGTCATCTGTCTTGTTTTCTCAGAAAACGTAGGACGCTATTATTTCCAAAATGACTCAATAAAAGCGACGCGAAATTCACGACAGATGCAATAAAAAGCAATGCCGCGAAAATAATATGCATTGCGTATCGCATCGATGTATCGGGAACTCGATCGCTGATAGGCAGGCAGCCATAGAAAAAGAAATTATTCCATTAAAACTCGGAAAAAATCTGCTCAACGGCGCGCCCCGCATGCGCTGCAGATAAAATACACCCGACCTGAGACGACGTCGGAGCAAACTACGAAGTACTCTTTTTACGCTCAGAAGGAAATGATTATGCAACGAGTGAGCCCTCGCGAACTATACGCCGTTGCGACATGGATATTTTATGCAACGAAATATCCCTCCGAAATAAAATATATACGTACACATATACATTCGCTAAAAGAATCCGAGATAGACATCGCGCGAACAAACTATTTGGGATACGCGATAAAAGAAGATTGACGAGATATTTGCAGCACCGAGAAACAATGCCGAGTTCATTCCGTTGGCTCAACTGAATCTGGGCCGAACTCATATTTCCATTCAGTGATAAACATCTGACATGTCGATTTTGTAATTATTATTTGAGCTTTTTCTGATTCACACACGATAAGATTGATGTTGTTCGTGGTTCATGATGGCTCCATTTGGAGTTTCATTACATTTAGATAAAAAATGAAAAACGCTTTTAAATTGACGTAGAATATGTTTGTACAGTAAATTATACGAAAAACAAATAATTTGTCTGAAGTTTAACTTGTATTCCATTATCTCGCTTTTATACATACACTCACAAAACTGTCTATTTAAGAGTAATAGAATATTCTTATACTAAATAGGATTTCCATTCATTATATGGACAAAACGAAATTCTACTTATAAGAATAAATAATTCTTATTATTTGGACTTATTTATCGTAAATCAACTGTATTCGAGTACATTATCATGTTAATAGCACAAAATTTAATACCCGAAAAATGTTTGCGGGGATTAGCTAAATGGTTACACGCTATGAAGTAACTCCGAAATGATAAGATACGGTTATGCACGCTTACAATGGCTTCCTTAGCACACATACCCACACCTGCAAATATTAATGGTCGATAGCCATGATTACGCTTTTTACCTCCCTTTATTCGTTTCGCTACATAACGCTCTAATTCGCTGCAGTGATTAATTTCCCAAACCACACATTTCCCCCAATATTATTTACGTAATTACAATGATTGATCGCTACAGCAACATTTTAAAAAGCAACGTTCCTTTCAAACAACGCGATACTGAAAGTGGAGCGTATTGTGGGTACGAGAAATTAATGAACCGGAGTTTTGAGAACTGCGTCACGGAGCGGCGGCAAGTCTCGTCGGTCCGTTTTCGCAAATTGCGACATTTTTAACAGCGAAACTTCGCGCCTTGAGCTGCGACGACGCCTGCCCGACCAATTTCTTAAGGTGTTATCTCGTCAGTAATTCGCAACGTACGGAGTATATTCGGGACGAAATTCGGCGGCGTATCCAGGGCACGTAGGACGAAAGCTCGCGACGACAGGATCATAACGAGTCTCGTGGAGCTTAGCGTCGCCGAGGGGAGGGAGGGACGGAAGAATAAGAGACAAGGAGGGCAAAGGTAGGGCGCGAGAAAAAAAATTGATCCTTCTCCCGTTCGTTCGCAGAAGAGCGAGCCGGTTACTTATACGCAAAAGGCAAAGCACCTTGCCTCTCGTCTGGGCTTTCTTTATTTAGAAGCGGAGCCACGACCGAGGTAAATTGCATCCTCAATTTTTAATAAAGCAGAGAAGGGCAGAGGCTTTGTTGAATGTTGGTATAAAGTGAGCTTCGACTGGTTTGGGTAAGTCAAGCGGCACCGAGGGACTGCCTAGATAGTCGGCAGGAACGAGTGGGGGCAAGGAAGAGGTGGATACTTTTCTATTCGTTTCATTGTAAATGCCAGCTTGGCAGGACTCGCGTCGCTCAAACCGTCCTCGGTCTCCTTTTCTTCCTTCCTTTCTTGCAATATTGATTGCGTCGACCGAGTCGCAACTATCGAATCGCCTAGACGCCAACCTTGCGTCTTTTCCTAATTCGCCTATGGCCAACCCCCTGTCACATTCCTCTCCCCCTCCCTCTCCCCTCCGCGTCACTTAAAGAATCATTTCGTTCGCATTACATTGCTTTATTACAGACAAAAGTGGGAATATGAAATTTCAGGTTCAACAGCCCGTGCTATTGGAATTGATAATGGTGGTCTCGGATCAAATTTTGATTCGACGACTAATTTACCGCGAGAAATTTACCGCGCGGCTATTCTTATTAGGACAATTTTCAGACAGGAGCTAATCAATGAACGATTGCGGGGATATTACATTGAATACTTGAGTTAAACGTTGAATACTACAATAAGATTGTTATGCTTATGCGCAACGTCTATTATTGTAACGGGCTGGGACTATTTTTGTTGCCGTATGGAGGTTGTATAAATAGCGCTGGTCAGTTTGAATGCATTACGTGATCAGCAAAACTAATTAACTCTCAAGCGTGTATGAAATGGAATCGAGCTCGGTCTTTCCTGCTTAGTGGGATGGTGATAACGAATTTATACTTCGGTTTCCTTTTAAAAGGTTTCGCACTTTGTTATCGCCCGTTTGGAAATCGGGTGTTAACAGCTGTTGCTGTTCTAGATGTTGATACCCGCATAAATTGGTGAAAAAGTTTCGTTAAAGATAGGGTATTTTATTGGAAAGAGTTAAAAGGAAGCCTTATTTTCAACTGACCTAACCTCCATAAATGGCATAGATTTTTTTTGAAGATACAAAATTTTGTTCTTTTAGTTGAAACAATTATTTTATTTGATAACAAGTTTTCAAATCATTTCTCGAAGTTTCTTTTACGAACTACGGAAATATTTATAAGAGATTTAAACATGTCAGAATTATATTATTAGTTTCATAATAATAATAATCATCTTTCATCGTTAATAAAAAATAAAAATCATCTCACGTAAAATTTGTTTAAACAAGATTAAAATAACTATATCTGAATTAAAACATTTCATTTGAATGTTTATGCTATTTATGTGTCAATAGAAATAAATTTGAAACGAAAAACATTATTACAATGAATAAAATTGTTCGAATACTTTAATCAGTCTGAATGAATTTCTTCGTTATTTTCGTACTTGTAAGTGCGCGAGGGACATCGGAATTTAGCAATAATGGGTAATGAGATGTCGAATCAATAGTGACCACCAGAGCATTCCGGTACATAACCGTTGGTCATTAAGTTACAATGCCCTATTGTTTTGTACAATCGCTAATATTTCGAAGCACTCCATAGATCTACGCGCCTTCTTTACACACAACATAAACTTAATTAATTATGTCACTCGTGAACTCTTGGACTCGTTTGATATATTTAATTAAACTCGTAACGTGCGTCCAAGTCGTTGCGGATTTCAACGTAACATTTAGAAAATGAAGTTCGTTTACTTCGCGCCACGGAAGTTATTGATTACAAATTGAATTGCCTTTTGTCTCTTTACCGTTCTATAAAACGAAGTTTAATTTGGATAAAAACCCGTAAAATGTGCACGTAAACGGTGTCGCAAAAAATAAAAACGCGGCGACGTGAAAAGCTGCGCGCAAACCGCTATTACAATTTTCCAGGCCATGCAGCAAAAGCTCCGCAACGTGTCACCGTTTTCAGAAGCAATAATACATTCTATAATAATTTTTCCCATCAGCGAATGAATGAAATTTTCACCACTTTGCAGAAGTGGAATCCAACATTTGGATAATTGAAACGCGCGTCGATCGCGAACTAAAAAGTAGATCAAAGCCCAGAAACGAATCGATCCCGAGGGGTGTCTGTGTTTGGGAACGCGCGCTTAAAACAAGTTACTAGCTTGAAAATGTATTTACATTAATCGCTTTCCGCGTTGCCTTTAACTTTGCACGGCGTGTCTGGGACAGGTATGAATCGGTCGCAAGCCCATGCTTCCACCTCAAACGCCGCAAAGCCGCGGCTCGCCATAGTCAGGACTATAATTAGATATCGTTATAAAGGCTGATGCAAACGTTATCGAACTTCCAAAAGCTTAATTCATGCATATTTAAATCCGATCGAAATTCAATCACTTTCGAGCAAAGATGCTTTCTTACTTGCAACCAGTATGGCTTTGATGAAAGATAACTGTTTGACCTGATTGGAATTGCGATCAATCTTGTGGCTACGTTCAAGAACAATTCGAGTTTATGATGTCAAGAACGAAACGTTTTTAAGTCACAAAGGTGTAAATAAATATTCGTATCGTTTCCTCTACTTTTACGGCTTTAGAATATGCGTACTGGCAAAAGGGAATATCATGGGTACCATTTTTCAATTCGAATTAAGCACATCTTAGTGAAGTAAACATTTTTGTTATAAATAACAGTGAAATTTCAAAATTAGATAATAGGAAATAGCAAAATGATCTATCTATAACTATATATATATTTAGGCCGGTTATAGATAAATATCTACGGATGGGATATAGATATATACCTATAGATGTGATATGCATATATATCTATAGATAGGATATAGATATATACCTATATTAGCTGTATATTTAATTCCATTAAATGATATTAAATTTATTATTATTAATGATATTAAAAAACACCAAATATAGGCATTATTCAATAATTAAAGTATTACTGAATGACAATCTATAAATGTGCTTAATTTATAAAAATAATTTTGTTTAGAATTAGCTGTGTGAAATTATGCTAATTAAAGCGTAGCTAGCGCGGATCAGTCATTGATTAGCTCCTGTCTGAATTCTGTTCTAATAAGAATACCCGCGGTAAATTTCTTGCAATAAATTAGAAACGACTGACCGTTTTAGCTACCAAACTGATTAATGTTCTATTCACTTGACAGCTTTATTATTTTTTCATACAAATTTCCTGTTACATGATTGACTCGTGACAGATAAATGAGTCACTCTTTTACACATTTCAATCTGTAGTATATTTAAAGAAATAAGGCATTCCAAAACAATAGGTTTTCCTTAAGTATTCAATATTTACCTTATACATATATATTGTTAATATTCTTTTGTTGATAAATGCCTTTTTATTTATACTTAATAATTATAGTTCGCCACATACTTTGTTATGTACATTATTCAAATTAAATAAATATTGTTTGTTTACTTACTGAAATAATTGAATGAACATGGTTGAAAATGATTAAATTTGCAGTTACTGATTAATTATTTAAATTGTAAGTTACCCTGTTTTGAAATAATCACATTTTGTCGGCGAAGATTCTATCTAAATTTAAAAACTTTGCATTTGTTTAAATTATTAAATTTAAATATCATGTTTTTCAAGGACAACAATTGTGTAGAATCTCGTTCACTCCAAAGAATATAAAGATTATTAAATACTTGACTCTGTACTTGACGTGATAATACTTTTATTTATACTTATAGTAAAATGTGTAATTAAAATATCGAAGATTGAAGATCCTTCGTAATTTTGGCTCCATGAAATGTTGTCCCAGCCAATGGCGCGGGCCATTGAAACTAGCGGCATCACGAGCAACTTAATTAATGTCGTAAAACGCAGAAGAACTGTGTGCTCGTGAAAAAAAACGACTCCAGTAATTACGAGATTAAAATAAATTCCACTCCCATTTTTAAAGCTTTAAATAATTTTAAATGCAAGTACATCATAATCCGCCACACCGAAAATTAAAGATAGTTATCGATTCATTCTAATTACGATGTTATAATATGGGATTTTGGCGCGTCATTGGCCACTTTTCGCTGGAGCCGAAAATCCATTTGCGTCGCTTATTTAATCTGCGATGGAACGTAATGTCAGCTAATTAACATTTTTACGTTGAAGCGATATTGGTATTTTTGCGATATTGTGACGTGTAGTGGAAGTATCTGGAATTTTATCGGTACGCTCTAAAAGAAGGCAAAAGTGATATTACGAGATAGGTTACTGATAAAATAGATTTCATAAGCGCGCAAATCATTGATAAGTTTTAAGCTTGCCGCATGTGGAATATGAAAATTAGCGTTACATATTTTGCATAGTTATGAAGTTTGTAATAACTTTTTGTTATTACGCCGATTAAATATTGAAATGGTGCTATACTGCAGGCGATCAAATAAGTTGAGTTTAATTTTAATCTGCTATTAAGGTAATTAGTGACCTGAACATTTTTTTAGGAAAATTATTCCTAACGATTCCCTTCATTTGTAATCGGATCAATTTTACTCTTTACATTTTAATATTAGAACAAGATAAAGACACGATGCAATTTATGACGAATAAAACTATATAGCCCGGAATAAAAATTGGTTGAAAACCATTTGACCTTTTCTTTTTATCGCTGCTCCACATCTGGGTACCCCGGGACGCGATCGATGCATCATTGTTGTACGAGTCCACAAAGTATAATGGCAAACAAATATACATGTTACATAAATATTACAGTAATATGACAATAATATTTTATGTTGGATGTCGCGCGTTGATTTACCGCGGTCCCATAATTTGCGGCCCCGGCGAATTCTGCTGGGGCCCCCGCGGACCCGCATCTTCCTCTTCTCCCTCTTCTTCGGATCCGGCTCGCTCGCGAAGAACGCTCATAAATCGTTCGGGCTATCCTCTCGCTGTCGTCGGAATGTTCCGTGTCAAATTTCTGATGTCAACACCGGACCAGGCGCTGCGCAGTGGGGAACCAGAACCCAAGACCGGCAACACCAAGCGAATTTATGGTTTCGCGTGGAACCGCTTAATGTTTCGTATTGTTCGTCGATCGCAGAAATCGTGGACGAATAAAAGCCTGGCACTAGTCGCAACTCGGCGACATCTTTTTGGCGAGTCCAACTTTCCATGCGAACGACTTCGCGGGATACCGGATTATGATAATAAACTGCGTGATATACGAAGCGAATACGCCGTACGACGATTAGTGTTGAACGTACTAATTTCACATTTGACCAGAGGTTTGACAAGATAATAATGTCAAATAAACTATTGCTAATGTTCATTGCGCTTTCAAGAATCCGCTTGTTGCCATCACAGAACCGTTTAAGGTATTTGCTCATTTGTTATGCGCAAATAATTGTGCATTTTTCCATTGAACACTTTATTGAACATTAGAATTCCCGTAATGAAAAGTAGACATTCGTTTGAAACATGTTTGGAGGCTACTCTAGCTCGGCACATTTTCGTTTCCAGAAGAATAAGGATAAAAGTTTAATAGGTATTAATCGTGATTATTTAGCAAAACTAATCAATCCAGTTAGGTAATTTGTTTGTGTCTGCTTATGTTAGCTATATTTGAGTATCAAAATGAAGTTAATTTGGATATTACATTTTTCAATTACATTTATACAGACGCGATGTACATGTGTTGCTCAAATAGCATTGTTACTTCCGCGCTATCAAGCGGAAAATTTTGTTGCAAATTGAATAATCAATAAGCGCTTGAATGTATGTATGAGTATGGATTGCATGGAGACAATTGGCCAAAATAGTTCATTTGACGAAAATAAATGGAAATGCAGGTATAAAGAATAAATATACATGAATATTTAAAAGTAATCGGTTTTAAACCATATGAAAACTTGCACAAACCAAGCGAATGACGAGATTAGTCGAGAAAGTAAATAGTTCTTAGAAGTAGTTTCATTCATTCTGAAATAGACTTATTTATTTAAATTATTATAACTAGATTATTTTTGTGAAACAATTAAAGTGTTATCTAATGATATTAATAATAGATTCATTATATGGAATAAAAGCTATTTCTTCGAAATTAATGGTTGTCTACCATTTACGTATATCACACGAGTAAAGTTATTTTAATTTTTATATTATATTGTAATTTCAGAACAAAGTTATTAAATTGTTTTTCAATTAGAAAAATAATGTACTTATTTCTTTAGTAAAATTGTAATTCGTATATGTTCCATATATATATTACACAAATTTGTACAATTCTTTCAGTGATCAACAATTTTCTGCGCGTATAGTACTCCTACGTTCAATCCCTACTAATTTATCCCTACTAATAATCCAGAAGGATTTCGAAGTGAACCAGCTTCGTTTCATTCTTGTAAATTCGTGAAAACCAAAGTTTCATATACAGTGCATTAAAAGATGATTTGAAAAAAAGAAGCAAATAATTCGGAGTCGTAAATTAATAACGTCGATATCGTTGAAGATTAACGACGCCCTTTATCACCCTATTAGCTATACTAACATAGCCGCCATTAATAACGCGGGTTCATTACAAATTCCGCGTAAATAATTGATAAATGTCCCGGGGCGTATTTTATTCTAGGCGCAAAAAGTCGCCCTCGTGCATTTTTATGCGCCGTCCGGATGTTGGCTCTAGATCCGTCGTAGATACGCCGCTAAATCGAAACCCGGAATAAACACTTTGATATAAATAATAGATGAATCGCGGCGCTTGATTTATCTTTATTAGATGCGTCTCTCGTGCGAAATAAAACGCGTCGCTTATCACGCGACGCGGCAAAATAAATGACGCATTCGCGTCCGCGCATAACTCTTGATTTTTGCAAAACACCTACACGTGTTTCAGATGCGCGGATAAAACACGCTTTATAAGAAAAATTAGTTTGGTGCGCTACGCGTCTCATAAGGCAATGCCTTAAATATACTGGAATGTACGTGTAAAATGCTTAATTCTTGAAAAGACTTTGAATCAAATTCTTATGACTTAAATGTAATTCTTGCAACTCTAACACATTTTACCTTATATACCCATGTAAAATCATATGAAACATTTCTTTTGTATTATATATTTTTTATATATTTTTAGTTAGCCTATGTCCATATATAAATAAACACGAAGAACTATTAATGATATTTGTACACATTTATGTCCACTTTTACGCAAGATTTAAATTCTTATGTAGTGATGTATGTCATACCTTTATTGCGCATGTAGTTTACATATCATACACATAAATTACACATAAGTTACACATGTTTACACGTACTGGAAGGTGTATTTGTGTTATACAAATAATATCCTCGTAAACAATGAAATATGCATTGTCGGCGTCTTTTAAAGCAAAGCCAAATAATTTTTCCACGGTTCTTTTTTTTTTCCTCCACATTTTCAACTTTTTCTTAAGACTATTTTTACGGGTGCGATACGTGACATATAAGCACGCCCCATCTGTTCATAATTTGTAAGCCAAGTCGGGCAATTAAATGTTTGATGCGAGCATTAAACTCTGTCGCTTGTAAAACAAGGGAGGCTGTATCGCGAGAAAGAGAGCGTGCGAAACTTTTTTAACGATGCGCGAGAGGTCGTTCTTGTGCGGAATATGCATGCGACTTGACCGTGTAAACAATCGCGCGCGGGGGTAGTCTCGTTCGCTATTTGCGAAATCACGCCGCGCGATAGTTGGGAGCGGTTTCGCCGATGTCATTTGGCGAGCACTCGACATTTATGAGCATGTTGCTCGACGGTGCAAAATTATGCATGAGAAAAAAGTTGATAACAAGTGATGAATTGTTAATAATTGGTGAGTAATAATCGATAATAAGTTATCGATTAGAAATAACGAAGTGTCAGTTATCGGTGAGCAGAAATAGACGTGGACAAAAATTATTATTTCTATTATTAGTAATCAAATATGAATCCATAAAAGTATTTCATATATTTATAACCATCCACACTGAGGGGAAAAAAAATTAATTTTTAATAAAAATTTTACTAGTTTGGCATTATACTTGCAGAATATCATTATATGGCGAACTAAATTATGAAAATTTATTAAATCAGTTTTTTTAAAAATTGTAATTCCATATAGTTTTGTACAGTTTGACATCCTGTTTTATGAACGGAATAGGTCAGAGACACTGAATAATGACACCTAATGGACAAAACATGTAATAAACAATTTGTCAAAAATTTGAATTCAGTTTATTAAAATTTTAAATCCCTTGGTTTCTAATTTTATAAAATTCTTTTTTCTCCGTGCAATATCCCAGAGTTGAGTTTACTTTTTAATTTATAATTTCAATAATAATTTATTGTCCACAGCTTTTATGAAGCTCTAAATCGTTTTCTTTCTTTTATTTTTTATCATTTTCAGACCCTGTTTCTGTATAAAATTTTTATTCAGACTAACTGGTCTATTATAAATAATTGATTGCTATTAAACTTCTTATATCCAGCGGCTTGTTTTCGTTTCTCTTCTATCTCGACTTGGGTTCATGAATGGGCTCGTTTGTGTTTCGTTATTACAAAAACGCTGTTTGAATATTCCAGCGTGCCGTCAAATTTAACTACAGCACCTGCACAAAAGGATAGACCGCGGTGCATCAAATATTTCAAATACGAGGAGTAAGCCAGTCGGTGAATAAAAGACGGGCCATCATTCAAACATTTTTATAGCAATGTAATTCACGAACACACATTTCGCGTAGACTGAAGAATTGATTTGAAAAGATTACCGGACGATTAATGCCTGATCTCAGTGTTATGCTCTGATGGGATATAACCTAAAAGAGTAGGACAGAGTATGCTCAGTGAGTTACCATTTTCTTAATCTGTCTTGGGATAAGTGAGTGTTAAATGAATTATAAATTTTATATGTAAATGAGCATTTATAGACTTCGAATACAACAGTAACAACCAAATTAGTATTAATCAACGTAATTAAGAGATATCGTAAGTAAATCGAGTTAAGTCTGCTCAAATAGAGTCAAAAAGCCGTTCCGAATGATAATTATTATTTTATTCCAGAATCATTAGCGAGACGAGGAGATTGCTTACGATTCATATCGAAACTATTTTTAATGAATGATTAATATATCAATTAATACAAAAAAAAGAATAATAGAAGGAGAACAGTTATAAGAATCAAAATATATTCATAAAAAATTTATAAAATATTGAAGTTTGGTGTAGGATTATTGTTAATGGTCTTGTACAAACTTGTTCTATTTAGACAATTGAATGCTTGAAGCCGCGACTAGCAAGTGTTTTCAAGGCTCGCTTGACATGTGGGCCGCGCTTTCGAACTGGTTTGGTTTAATGAATAAAAAGTATTATTGATAACGGATATCCGTTTGTTTGCGTCCTTTTATTATCCTGAGTTATCGCGACACCGGATATCTATAAAGTGTTTGATAAAATGTACTTAATATTGCACGATATTATGAAGTTACTTTTTAAATATCAATAGTTATCTCGCAAATTGCGCTATCTTCGAGATAAATAAGTTTAATTGATGATTTATGGTTTCATTAAACGGAATAGATGATACGTAGGACGAAACAAAACATGATTTGATCATCAAATTGGAAATGATAAAAATTAAAAATGTTATATTGGCAAGAAGTAAAGAAGAAATACAACAGTAATTTTATATAATATTTATGAGTTATAATTATTAATCAGAATTATGTTCAAATTTGACTATATACATTCTTAGTTCATTATTGAAACTACATTCTCATTGCATACGTCGTTTCATGAAAGAAGTCATAAAACTTTTTACTGTACCTAATTTAATATTCACAAGGTCATAAATAACAAATTTAATCTGATCAAATTCAATCTAATGAAATTATTAAGAAATAGTATAGCAGTATGAAATACTTTTATCGATTCAATCAAAATAATTAATGGTACACGATTCAAGTTATTATTTGTTCAAAGTTCCTAAAATGAATTATGAAGTTCCTCGCCTACTCAGTAATTTCATGAATTAATAAAAATGATCAGTAGCAGTCAAGTTTCGATTAAACAATAAACCTAATTTTTTGGAAGCCAACATTTTTACATACAGCAAGCTGAAACTTCTACTGCTTCTATATCAATCACTAAAAATTTATCGGATTTTAAATAAAAAATTATTTTGAAGCAGATATTGTTGACGATGAGAAAGCAGAATATTTCTCATATTTCAAGAACTTTATATCAATTATAAAATTTTATACCGAACAAACAAAAAGGTTTTTTTCATCTATTTTAGAGTATAGAATTGTTCAATAAGGTGGTTGGAAGTAGAACTATTTCGAGAATACGCGAATATAACCATTTTAGATGCTTTAAATTGTAAATTGACAATTTTTCAAATGAAAAAAGAAAAATAACCTAATTACACGGATTCTTCAACTTAATTATTCTATTAATATCAATGACAAAAATAAAAATTGACACAACCCGATTACTTCGTGCTTTTTAAACGTGTCACAAAAGAGAAATTGATAATACACTTTTACTCGTGTTTAATTAATGGACAATGGAACGGTTTCGATTGTGAAAAAAATTTGATGAAATATTAACGTAATGGTTCGAATGATAATAAACGGGCATTTATTTCGTCATATTTATGAGCATTAATACAAAAAGTAATTTTACACTCAATGTAACTTTCGATTTAGTTATGAACATGACATTGTAATGGATAATACGAAATATATTGATATAAATTAAGTACTGTGTTTATATAATAGGCTAGTGTATTGTTGCACGCAGTACTTTCCGAATCTTAAAACTTATCATAATAATAAACACCTATAAATCGAAAAATTTTACAAAAAATCTGCCGCCTATCGTAATATCGTCAGAAACATCGTAAAATCCATATTCAGTGGCGCGCAAAGGAGTTTCGCAATCGTACAAAAGTTTCCATTCAATCAGCAAGATATTTTTATCAGACCTGCGCACGAATACGGAAAGCCGAAAGAAACGACCCCCTCGCGTCGAGCACGCGTGACTACTTTTATTAAAATATTTGATTTCGTCAAGTATATTACACTACATAAAGAACCCCCTACCCTTGTCGATCCGCCGAAGAAAGTTACGAACGAAAGTATAATAACTTTGCCGCAACTCTGATTAGTTTGATATCATCGCAAATTAGGTTATGGCGTGATTGGATTTCGATTCGACAGAAAAAAAAGCGAAGCACGTATCGCGCCTCCGGCTTGGTAATCGAAATTTCCAATTATAAAAGCGCGCCTTTTTTCGAGATCCCACAATATATGCTAATGTGGGATCCCCCACTTAATGATTCGATCGTTAATTACGAAAATGAAAGTAAGAAGAGGGAAAAATAAAGTTTACTGTTTATATCGATCATATACGATTCGCCTTGGGGTTGAGTGTGAGGCATCAGAAAAATTCAATAAAGGCGCAAAGAACGGGTCTCTCATATTTTACTCGGCCCTTAAAAAATGTATCCAAACATTCGCGTCGGCCGCAACACCGACATATACATTACACGTATACATCAAAAGGTCAGGTTGCCCCGGGTTCTTGGGTTCCACCTGGAGGACGCCTTTATTGATTGCGCCGCTGGTCCTCGCCATTTTTTCGTATCCTTAGAGGCAATAAAACAGACAACGTCGCGTTTCTAACAGAACATCCCCTTCGTTCGACGTTAAATCTTCGTGGATTCCACCTGCAAACATGAAATATACGTCGCATCTTTGTAAATTTAATGAATAAGAACCAAATCTAGGTTAGATTGCAGGCGATTTTTATTCAGAATATAAATTTTCGTAGATTTGTACAGACAAACTACCTAAAATTTAAGGTAGAGCCGTAAAATGTTGGTGATCTCTGTTGAATTTTATAATTTAACAAAATTTTGTTAATCAGACTATCATGAATAAGGATTTAAACATTAATTAATTAAAATCTTCTAAGTTGAATCAAGTAAAATTCACACTAGTACGCCAATGTGTAGTTATTAAAGAAATATATTGATTGTAATTTTATTTAACTTTCTTTACTAACAACTGGCTTTCAATAAATGATTTTTAATATCGAGTAAATTCAGATACATAAACATGGAAAATTCATCAACTCCATAATCAAGATGGAGGTAATACATTTTTTTTTTCAGTGCAATTTCCACCCTTAACTAAGTAAACAATCACATCATTCATAAATGATTACACGTGTACATATAATTTCGAGAACAAACTATGTTAAAAATTTCATTAAATTTGTTCACTCTGATATACGTAATTAATTATTATGGATATACATTGTGAAATAAAAAATTTTAACGGAGAGTACAATGACATTTTTCTTCATAAACATAATCCTGCCATTGAGCATCAAATATACAGGTCTAATGCGATAAGTAGAGAATTTACTCTCATAGATGAGCAATGCATCAATTTTTGCCCCCGCCTGTGCTTTGAAGTAAATATTGAAATATTTGTCCCAGGGGAGCACCCACTTCAAATTCACTCCCCCGCGTGCTACCTCAGGTGGCAAGACGGCGGAGCAGACGGTAGCTAACTTTTCTCTGGTGGCGCGCCCCGCGGCGACATTACGTATAATCTAATTTGTACTTCGGCGGCTAAAGCTTCCCCAGTGTTCCTGTCGCGCGACAACAACTCCGGTTTTAGGCTCCTTCGGTTCGTCCCATTCGGACAACAAATTGGCTCCGTTTGACGAAATAAGGCTGCCCCAAAATACGAAAAACCTCAGGCTGCTCGCGGTAAATGTGGGGTGTTCGTAATGAGAAATACGGGGATCAAGTCGTTTGAATTGTGGATAGAGAGTTTCGGTGTAGAATTGATTGCTTTCCTTGTTGTTCAGCGCAGTTCTTTACTCAAGTTAAATTGTGCACTTTTAAGATACTCGTACCGAGTAATAATTTCGTTACTTCAGCGGTTTCTTACACATTAAGTCGTTTTATTTTAATACTCACCGTTAAATTGGAACTAGAAATTAAAGTAATATTGTTCGGTGGAAATGTTTAATATTAGCGTATAAATTTTTACTACATTACAGGCACATGTAATTCATTACTTGTACAAAAATTTTTCATAGTTTGAAATATATTCTTTTTAATAACTTATAATTATATATTAAACATTCAAAAAGTTAGTCACTTAAAGCCTACTAAATAAGTTCAATCATTTACTATGATGCGTTCCTCCATTGATTAATTTATAATCATCAATTATTCGTTTGTTAATTTTTGGTATCACTAACACACCTGAATTAATATTGTTCAGTCTATTATTTTGTAATGTCAATAAATTGTCTATTTCATCATTTACCAATTTAGATTGAAAATTGAATTAACGACCGTGCGGACAAAACAACTTCTTTCAAGTACACACTAGTGGAAAATGAAAGTATGATTGCCAGATGTTTTATTCGGTTTTATAACGTGACACAGACTGTGTTAAAAATAATGCGGCACAGTACTCTTATGCGGAAAGTACGAGGTATAATGCAGATTAGCTGCAGATCTAAACATCGATTACACAGCAGCGTATAATTTTCAGTGCATAAGTTCAATTACGACGTTCCAACTGCAGGAAACTGTGCTTTCGCACGCATATGAGGATGAAGTTATAATCCTATATGAGACGTTTCAATCAAGTATAATTATATGTATGTGACAAAATATACAGTAATATTGAGTTAATTATACATGTACGCCTGATACAAGTCTACTGGAAACGCAGCATTCGGAAAACATTTCGGTCAGGTACAATGATTACACTATTGTGTAATGCAAGAATAAGCTCGAAAGTGGTTTTTCCAGATGCATTCTGTTACGGCGAGGGAATTTGCTGAATTTTCGCAGAAAGGAATAAGCCGTACCTGCTCGTTGTACTTATGTATAATTTTGTAACCTTTCTTTTGCCGCGTAATGGTACACGACGTTTCCAGCCACGTTATCATTATTATTAATACAAACTATAATAATTTTCATTACTCCTACGCTCGATAATAATGGTGCAAACTTTGATAACATAAAAAGCGACAGTATTTTCAATAGACTGTAACTGATACCTATATAATAAATGGAATTCACTGTTATACTGCGTAGTGGAATAAAAGTCTCTCTTAAAGAAGAGAAGAGCATATCAAACACACATACATCAAGCCGGGAATAACGGAGCCCGATCGCACGTGTGTATAAAAGTTCTTTTCCTTCTTTATCCGAAAATGAAATGTATTTAATATTAACAGGAAGAGAGAAATAATATTTTATCGCTTTTCGACGTTGCTTGTGAAAACACAATCGAGTCAATAAAATTATGCTGCTTTTTTGCGATCAAAGTTCTATTGATTAATAACTTTGAACGGTTAAGTGTTTGCTTAATGTTTCGTTCGATTGCATTTCGGAAATGTTCGCTTTTTTATCACCGCAAATAAACGTCGAATTATTAATACTATTTCGCCGTGCATATAATTGAACTTTACGATCATAATAATGTTGCTTTTAAATGGATGTTGAAAAAGGATTTTTTTTAAAGCGACATAAAAAAGGGCGATAAATTAAACATTGACACCGAACAATTCCGCGCAACGATCATAAGTGATGAGAAAATCTCGAAGTAGGACGTGCGTAATTTATAAGCCATTAAATTCAGCGAAACTATTAATTAAAAACAATGATTTTTCGCTGCGCCATTCGGGCTGCAACTTTTTAAAGATATTAGTGATTTCGATAATGTAATCGAGCGGATGAATTTAGCGGTCGTTAAGAGCGGTGTTAAAAACGATGACGAGACAATCTCGTCATCCAGACTGACGTTAACACTCGAGTGTTTATATTTGGTCTCAAGAACAAAATAGTACTTAATATCTCTATCCGTGTATAATGGATGCAAAATATGCAATTTTACGATAAATATTCATACATTTTAATCGTTCGATTATTCGCTAATAAATTTTTTACATTACTTTTTATACAAAGTTCACGTTAAACCACTTTCCTTCGTTTAATTTTCTATTAAACAGAAATATGCACACGAGGAAGAAGTAAATAAAAACGCACGAGGGTTGGAGCGTTGCATAATGCAGTTGAACATAAATATCTAAGAATTCATCGGCTGTGCGAGATTAAGTATCGCACGAAACTTTGAAGAAAAACATTGTTAGTCAACTATTCTTATCATTGCTCTCGTGCCTGGGCACAAAGCTTCTTTGACGAACGTCACGAAAAGCCCGAGAACTGGCGTCGGGTAGGAATTTTATCAGACGTTTTCGCGAACAAAGCGCCTTTGATATTCCGTTTTACAATGACGGTCACGACGCGTGTGCCGTCGAGTAACAGCGGTCTACCGGGTCGAGCGACCGATCATTAACATTATCAAGCTATTAACTCGAAGACATTCCGTTGACCCGTGGTTCACCTTAGGCGTACGACTCGTATATCGCCGACGTGGACAAGGAACAGGACGAATTTCAAAAATGAAAATATTTTAAAAAGTTGAAGTGGAGTAAGGTATAAAAATTATTCAGCAATTTAGTTCAGATCTTATATGTTTTAACGTGCAATAAATTGGCATTATCTCACGTGCAGTATACTGAGAAAAATTAGTAATAATTTTCTTTCAGTATATAAAAGTGTTATTAAAATAAACAATTATGCTCGGTTGAGTGTTAATATCACAAACTTACACAACACTGTGACTTTAACATGAAATTGATTCTGATCGTTACAGTATTATATTAAAAAATTATTATATTTCAACTTGCATTTTTTTCAATATTAAACAAGTGAAATAAAAGGCTAAATATAATAGTTTTATTTACTGACATTAATTTAGATAACACGTGTTAAGCGAGTGTAAGATTTTGTTTCGCTAATTTTTATATATTATTTTTTATATGTAATTAAATGAAATCGAATAATGCGATCAATATTACATATTAATGTAATACAACAAAGGCGTGTAATATGTACTTTTTTTAAATGTGTTTTATAGCAGCTTGTATAATTTGCGAGAGAACATTAACTTTATAATTTTTGTACACTCGGGCTTGAAAAGTTGAAATGCCACCTGTGCACGATAAGTGCAGAAAAAATAATAGAGGGTAAAAAATTAATACAGTATTCTCGGAAGCGGAGACGTGGATCACAAGTTATCGCATTTTGCGATTCCCGTAATTTGATGTATCAAAACCGTTCTGCGTGTTCGAGGCCGACCAAGGCGCGCTATCATAACGATATTATACGGCGATACGTCACGTGAGTTTCGCATCGACTTCCCGTGAGTGGAGGCAAATATGTCTGGTAGGCGCGCTTTCAACGATATTATGTCGCACAGAACCATTACGTGAAAATTACCCCGCAAGTAAGGCGAGGAAAAAAGTAGCCCATGAGCTATTATCGTACGAACGATGAAGCCACCTTTTGCAATTACAATTTACAATTAGCCAGCAATTTATTATACGACCGATACCTCTTCCGCGAATGTTTTGTCCAAAATGAAGTTATCTACGGGAGTGTTCGCTCTCTTTTTTCTTTTTCATTTTTTATATGTGATGTTATATCTGATGTGATTTTATATGTGTGATGGTATATATGCGTAATTAAATTTGCTATAATATATGAAATAATTAATTAAAATATTAATTTTAGTTCAGATGACAAGATGATAAAATATAAACTGTTTTGTTTGTCTGCTGGAAATTAACGTTCACTATTTGAAATTGAATTTCATCATTATCTAACAATGTACCATAATTCAATTGTTCATTAATATTTAACAGTTTCCAAATGCATCTGATGCGTTTCTGTGTATATTAATAATTTCTTAATAGGAATTTTAGATGTGACTGAAGTTTCTAACGTTATTCTAATATTCATCAACACCAATACCAGCACCATCACACCGACACCAAGACACCAACACATAATATCCAACGCATCAAAACCAACGCATCAAAACCAACACACCAAAACCAACACAACAACAGCACCAACACAACAACAACACCAACACAACAACACCAACACAACAACGCCAACACAACAACACCAACAAAACAACAACCCAACATTAA
>JABFPN010001252.1:0-31221 GCA_022817305.1 Leptoteleia sp. ZL-2020
ATAAATTTGTTGTCATTTTTCATTAAAAAACATATCGATATAATTTATAATATACTACTATTGTTGCAGAATGGGCTGAATGTTTTTATTTTACAAAATTATAATTGTTGTAATTTTTATTAACATAAATAGTAAAGCCGGTACTGCAGAGCGCTACCTACGCTTACGGCATCACGTTAAGACAGAATAATGTTCAGTTGGTATAAGTAATAAATAAGCGATTCGAATGGATAAGGAACGTATAGATTTATTTTTTAATTAAATTTATGAATATTATTGATTCATATGAGTTAAACGTGGGGAAGTAAATATTTATGGAGGGACTGTCGTTGCTATTGAACTAATGGACGAGTTTAGTGTGCTCGGTTATAACACTTGGAGCAACGTAAACATTACATTATAAGTAGATGTTGTTTGAAAAATAAAAGACCGGATTTAACCCAAAAAGTAGTATTTTACGTGCCATAAAAAGGCACTGGCGCCAACTACCTACTTGAATACACACGAGTCGCGCAGCGTTATCTCTCAAGGGACAATTCTATTATTGCAAACTGTATAAGGACTCAAAAAATTATTTTATGTCGCGCGAAGTGATCAACTGTTATATAAATGATTGTTATTACCTTCACTGGTCTGAACAATCAAGTATTAAGGGAACAATGTAATAAGAACTGGAGATAGTTTAAAATTCTTTAGAATATTCTGCGTGTATATATATGTATTCATAACACTTTTTAACTATAATTGTAAAATGATATTAAATTGTACAAAGCTTTTAAATTTAGTAACAAATTGAGTTAATGAATTATTTCATTTAGTCTCGTATTTATTTTTTTGTTTATTTACGTTATTTTGGCACCAATATACTAAATATGTGTCTACTCGCGTCAAAGTTTTGGCTTAAACGTGAAAATATTGTATTTCACAGTTAATTAATGAATGAAGTAATATTGTCATTTACTCATTTTATTTATTAAATTGCTTGTTTGAACAAATCCAATTTAATAAAACATATTTTACGTTGAAAAGTAAATTTATATTAAATACATTCATTATATTTCAGATAATATTTCAGTTCTGCATTATTTTTAAATTTTTTAATATTAAAATTTCTTTAAATATATAATAATGACAAGCCAAGTTATTAGGAAAATATTCATTTATTAAACTTAATACATTTAATTTATTTTATGTGAGTTCGTATTTTATTTTCGTACTTTATTTTGCTGAAATTAATTTCATATATATTGTATAAACAGACAGAATTTACATAGATTGGTACACTGAATAAAAAATTGAATGCTTTCAACTTGATGGTAGAGTTGATGAAGGCACGCTTAAGACATATTTATATAGTTGAATTTACTCGATATTCAAATTGAATGTTGTGTGTCGTGTTACATAACTGTGACTTTACTGAGTTCAAACCCTAAGGAAGGCGAGTTTATGAAAAAGTATTAAATAAAATATTTTTCTGTACCAAGTGTACATAGATCCAATTCAAAAAATATTTTATTTTTATTAGAAAATGAGCTATGTCAAGTTATAAATAAGATTTGGACGTATTTGACTCTGAAAATGAATCGATTCAACTTGATTTTATTTGATTTGACAGAATATAGAAATTCTATTATTATTTAATACCAGTTATTTTGTTTAGAAAAACTAAATGGTATATGTATAACTGTTTGAATCTTCGACGAATTCAGAATATATATATAAATCGAAAATAACATGCATTGAATACTTAAAGCAAAAAATATTTTTGTTTTCTTTCGATTTACTTGACTTATTATTATTAATGATATTCATAAGAGGCAGTGGATATAGCGTTGGACTTTCATCTAAGATGTGCAAATTCGATTTTTGGTGAATATTAACAGTTTAATTAATATTATGAATTTTCAATTAATAATTTTTAATAAAATGCATGAAATTGCCTTTTCATACGTAAATAAAAATATTTGTTATTAATTTTAAACAAGAAAAAATCTGTAATATTTATTCGTGTTGAAATAAATTTCAAAATATTTGAAATTATATTCATTTGAAAATATTTTTTATCGTTAGAGACTGATTTGTACTGGAGGTGATTGTTTACTTGTAATTAAATTAAGGACGCTTTGTCAATAATTAAATTAATTTAATAAATTACTCAACGACATATAAACATAACATTAGTTGATTATATGTTACTGTATAATTTCATTATTTGTCCGGACGAAAACACGATATAGTATGAACGGAAATTTTGAAACATATTTAGGATTAACATAATTAATTCTATTTAAAAATGTGATATATACAACTTGGCACCTTCTATCCCGATAATGTTTATTAATTCAGAAACTTTATATCTGAAAAAATGATATTAATCTTATACAATTATACTTTTCTTCTCTTTAATATCTGTCCATAATTTCATACTTTTTTTATTATAAAATACTTTTCTATCATTTGTAATCGTAACTAGAGTGGTTATATAATATTTTCTTTAATATATCTCCTCACTTAATCAAGTTCGATTATAAATATAAATTAAGCGAGGCATCTTTAGCCATAAAATACCTCATAAAAGGAAAAAAAAAATGATGAAAAGGAAGGAAGAAAAAAAAAGGAGCAAACTGAGTACCTTAATCACGATCTCCTTGCTGAGTCAGATGATTTTTAAAGCCCCAGGAAATTAGCTTAGAGTCTGAACTGATAGTATCGTCCTAAAAGTACGTACACATATATGTCGAAGGGTTATTTTGGACGGCATGCTTGTTTGACTCGAAGCCGGGGTCCGCTGGCTTTGTAGTTACTCTATACTATCTTTTGCCTCGTGGCCCAACGCCTTTGGGAGGAAGGATCGATTTTCTTTTAACTCCGGCCTACGAAAATGGTAGTTCCTGCACACGTGCGCACGTAAACCTGTAGGAAGACACACGGACAAGCGCGCAGGCTCGTCTCAAGGGAGGATGGATGGAAAACTTAAGTAGATAAGTTCGCGAGAAGGTTACATATATATTTAACCTTCATACGTCCGTGTCGGTGTGTGCAGAGATGTGCGTCGAATTGGGAGACGACTATACGTCCTCGCGAATGAAGTAACTTCTGTAAGGAAATGATAAACCGATGCTATTATAGACGCGCCAGCGAGATTGGAAGTTGACGTTTTGCTCGGTATTTATTTTCTTAAAATATATAACGATCGTACGGTGAGATAAAATTGAGGCGTTGATTGCGCGGGATCCTCCATTTTTGAACGTATTCGACCGGATCGCTGCAGTCGTCCAAGCGTTTCCGGCTCGGCATTTTTGAAATAGAGATATCCTTCAAGTGTCGCGACTTCGAAAATCCATCTTTTTACCGTCTTTTTCATATCTCCTCAAAGGAAATCCGTATTGGATTAGAAATCTTATTGCAGTCATTCCGTTAAAAGTAGAACTCGGTTTCATACGGCTTTATTTGATAACCTCTCTTTTGTGCCGGGATTTTACGTTATAAACATGGCACATTTGTAGCGCCAAGGAGCCGAGGATAAGTGGCGAAATAGTTTGGAAGTGTTTGTTGGTCTCGGGCATAAATAATGCAGATGACGAGAAGGAGAGCATCATAACCATACTGTCCCTCTCAATTCTCTTTCGCGCCACGCAGCCGCGCTCGTAAAACTAAGAGATACGTATTTTTTATCGCCTGTAAAACACATTCCACCCGAATATAATGATATAACGCTTCAAGGTCCAGGGGCTGCAAAGACACTTCATCGATTTTGAAAAATGTTTATGAGCGAGGCAATGAAAAAGAACCTGCAAGTGAATTTGAATAAATATTTAGGGTTATGGGTCAAACGATGTCGTAACTTGGAATTGGCACAGAAAAAATTTCCCGTTTTCCCTTCTCTCATCATTTTGAATCAATAATTTCATGTTCTTCCATAAAAAAAGTGATTTTATCAGTTTGTTAAAATTGATGCATTTTAGTGCTCTGCCGGAATATTTTCTATTGAATAATAATTTATACTCCTTGTCTTTATTAGTTTTTATTTCTGATAGTACTATTCGAAAATGAGTATTGGACGTACAGTTGAACGAGTTATTTCATTGAGGGCTCTATTATTATCAACGTTGAAAAATGGTTTTTGATGAAAAGGGGGAAAATTGCGATTTATATTAGTTTTTTACAAGAAAATATGTTGGTTTTATCCTAGTCCGCAAGTTAGTTATAGCGACAGAAGAAATATTGCCGAAGGGTCAGTTCATTCGTTCGTGTTTATTGAACACAGGAAGAATTGTATTATTGTATGTAATACAGTCGGAATTGGTTATGAAATAAACACTGATTTTAACAAATATCAGTTTTACGTGCTGTGCAATTTTTATTAAAAGCGATAATCTATTTATACAAATATTATCCTTGTAATTTACTTACGGTTCACGTTCACTGCAATGTAACTTTGTTATATTTTAATTAATTCCATTTTCAAAGTAAAATTTAATAATGCCAAACTCTTAATTTGTCTATAATTTTATGATTTGTATAGACATGAACGTGATATCTGAGACCAATTTCCGAAGTGCAATTCGACATGGGCACATTTGGATTACGTAATTTGGGACGTTGAATTCCATTCCGAATACCACAATTCGGATCAATGGATGGACTACTACTTTAACACGAAAGAGTATATAGAGATTTCAAACGCACCTTATCTTCCATTACTTCCTTAATATCCATAGATGGAATATTTCACATCAATTTCATTATCGACTAATTAATCAGTGCTTTGAAGTTTAAATCCTGTTTGAGTATATGAATTTGCATTTCTCTTTTAACAAATTATTATATTTACCAATACTTTTTATATGTTTTTATTTATATTGACGTATAATTAAATTAATCATATCGATTTATTTTTTCTTCATAATCTTATTTTCGTTATATATCATGTTTTAATTTACACTTTTCTGCAAAGTATTACAAGTTTAATTAAGGACTTATTTAATGTTAACAAATTTCAAACAGCTATAATAAGCATAAAATCTTGTCTGTAAACTATTGCCATAGAATTTTCTGTAATAGATAAACTTTAATGTTAACTCACATTTTATTTGTATTTATTTTTATCAAATAAATTATTAATTGCACATAATTACGGGCATGCCAAGCTAGCACAAACCACTATAATACAACACAAAGAAAGTGTTTCTGAAATTTTTAATTGCTTATTAGTTAATTAATTCATAAGTGATTAAAAAAATGTACAAATCGTTGAATTAATTAACGACAATGAAACTACGGAACGATAACAAGCTGAATTTAAGTTACGAATATAGCTGTACAGTGAATAAATTTCTGTCCGTGGAAAAAAACATTAAATAGAAGGTGTGTATATAATAAAGCGCAAATGAATCTAGATTAGAATTTACCGCAATAATATGAAAGTATAATGCCCGTAGTGAATAGAAATAAACAAATAAAATGGCACGGATAGCAGTTAAAAAGGCTATTCTTGTTGATCTCGTAATTATGCTCTTTGTAAAGAGCTCAAATGTTATGATCTATGGTATGGTTATTTTACATTTTATTTACAATGCATGTTTCTCTCTCAAAATTTAATTTTGGTGTACATGGTATACTTTTACCCAAAATATTAGTCAAAAATATAAATAAATAAAATACATCTAATTGATTTGTACGTATGAAATTAATTTACACAGAAAAAATAATATCATTTATTTATCTTTACAATTACGTTCATTTTCTACAAATTAACTTCATTTGTCGTAAAATAACTTTGTTATTGCATTAAAGTAATTTATATTTGTACAGTTCACTTTGGATACAGACCTATATTCCGTTGTTTACTATGTATCACATTTTTTACCACGCAAACTTTCGACGAGATTAATGGGTTGTTTGATAATCTCACGCCCCACAATTTACAGGATTGTCTTTTCCCTCATTATATCCGGACTATTCCAAAAAATAACAATCTGATATCAGATAATTTTCATCTCGGAACGGGAAAAACAAAAGGATATTCTAATATCTTCAGTTTATATCGTTTTTACTTCATTAGTCCTCTACCAAATTTGAAAACTTATGATAGAACTTCGTGACTGAACAAACACTCGTAATATTAAGAAAAGAGTAATTTGAATAGATTGAGTCATTCAGATATAAGGAACTTATGTAACTACATTAAGAATTAGCGATAAAATTTGTCTTTCATTTCAATTAACTATGCACTAATTAATGTGCAAACTTTATTAGATACATTGTTCAAATATCATAAAAATCAAGTTAAAAAATAAATCAATTGAATTCGCATACGTACCAATAACATTTTTGATTATTCGTTATTTAATTACACAAATGAATTTCAATTTGCTATGAAATTTGAAAATATATAATATACAAAATCACCTTTAAATATTGTAAAATAAATGTTTATCTAAATAATGAGGAATTGAAGTTTAATATTTACAAATGTATAATAATAAAAAAATGTAAGTCTAAAAAAAAGTTTTATTTCTGATGCAGATTGCGAGAATTCAAAATTAATGTTATCCATGTTAACAGTGTCAATAGATTAATTGACAAATTGACAAATTTTTAAATCTGATGTTCTGTATATTTCTACTCGTTATATCATTTGAAATTGTTCCAATGTACAGGTTATCGGATCAATATTGCACTGCGTCATGTCAGTGCTCGATTTATTTTAAAATAGTAATCCATTTCCATGTGTTGCAACAGTTAAAATATAGCGATAATTACAAAACCCGTGTAATAATTATTTAAGGACAGCTGGATCGCAATAACGAAAGATAAATATAACTTGGTTACTGTTTTTGGTAACAGTAACAGTGCAATGGCGTTTAATTAAAAATTCACCGATCTTTAGAAACGCGCTGTTTGCGGAAACGTGAACTGCTTAGTACTGTTACTGATCACTTTCACAACTCCATAGAATGAAAGTTGCATGACGATAATTAAAAAGTGTTGAATTTTTACTTTCAAGTTCCCTTTTTCTTCCAACTTAATATGAACGGTGTGTATTAAAATACACATTAAAGTTTAAAAGTGTTTCGTAATAAGGGTATAACTGAATCGACATTTTCAGTTTCTTTACAGTCTTTTCAAATTTTGTCAGTTCTTTGTAATCGTTATATCCTTTAACGTGTTTGAACTATCTTGAGATCTCTATGTTAAATTGTAATTTTCGTCCTTTTCGTTGTCGTTACGTGATGCAGATTTTATTAGAAAAGTATTTCAATAAAGATGAAATTACAGTGAAGAAAATAATGCAAAGAAATGTAATGCTTAAAAGAAACAGTTTTCCGCTTTTGAACGTAATGCGGATGCATGTGTTTACAGCACAGGACTGTAGTCATTATTTACTGTGCAACGCTGTATTTTTCAAAATATTTCATATACGATGTTTGCCATACGGGATGATTGTAAATGTTTGATTTAGTATTATACGAGTATTATACGACATGTAGATATGTCGTTTGCAATTTCATTTAGAATATGGCTTCAGTAAAAATGTTGGCAGCATTTATGTGATGTTAAGCACCGCACATGGTAGCATATAATTTTCGGTCATTCTATATCGAAAACAGCTATGGTTCATATTAATGCCCGTATACATTGTGAATTACCGCGTTTTCGTGACATTTTTTACATACATAATTTTTTCGGTACAAAAACAACACTTTTTATCTATTATAACTTCAAACCATAAACTTTAGAAGAATTAACGATAAATGGAACACTTTTACCGATGTTAATCAATATTTATATCTCTCAAAGTTAATTTTTATTTACAATAATAAATACTTTTAAATATTCCTTTAAATTACATTATTTATGACGTTTTTGTATCATAAGTAGGTTTATTAAGTAATACAAAATAAATTGAAAAAATAAAACAAAAACTTTTTCATCAAGAATCCTATATATTTTCACTCTGCGTTGTATATTTTTGACGAACGGACAAAATTAAATTACGTAGTATCAGATATCATTTCAGTTTGCTCAGTACCGTCATCAACAGATTACTTTTAAATGACACTATAACACAACTTATCCATATTACTAACCTCGTTTATTTCACGTGTCGAAAATAATAATAGACATAAATGTTTCAAGTTATAAAGGCTTTATTTTCAAAAGAGAAATAAGTGACAAAGAAATTAAAAATAATTTAATAAGTGCGACCCTACATGTATATACCAACGAAACAAAATGCAAAGTAATTTCTTAATGAAATAAATTTTCGTTAAAGCAAGCAAATAAAATTATTGAGTGAAGCAATTTCATGAAGCATTGCATTTGGAACCTTTCCAATTTCATTACCAATAAAATTAATTTCTTCGCTTTCATGGTATCCATTTTCCCCATCACATTCGATAATCCTTTGTTTTATAAATTGTGCGAAACACTTGGAACGTGCGAGTTTATGTAATTTGGGATTACATTACCTGTTTTTGTACAAATTAAGATCGGATAAATTGCAATTTAAAGTCATTGACTACGCTGCTGAACAAGCGAAGAATTCGAACTCGTCGAACCGCTCCTTAAAACATTCCAACCGGGTTAATAAAATTTTTAAAGATTTGTTCTCTGACACTGATCAAAAAGACGCAACGCAAATGGCTGAGTTCTCAATTTATATTTGTATATGACATTAATACGTATTACCACTCGTACCCATTCGCGAAATATATGATACTCTCTGCAATTGCGCAGGTAAAACAATAAATTGAAGAGGAAATAACACGAACGCCGCAGGCTGACTTTCGGCCTGTTTCGGATCATTAATTGATTGACTTTATTAATTGAAATGTCATCTCGAGAGGGTTGTTCAAGTTATTATTTTGGTGGCAGCCAAAGCCTTGTTGTTAGCGCGACATTTCATTCGCAATTATTATTACGCGATATTTCGAGTGGGGCTCGAATCGGCGCTGCTACCTATCAGCATTTGCATGCGTTGAAAAAAATGAAATAAAAAGAAAGGCGGGGGCGGATTGCGCGCCATTACGAATGCCAGCGGTAGAAAAAGGTGAACGACGAGTAGGAGGAGGGGGAGGGGAGCGCGAGTGCTTATCAAAGGGCACATTTTTTATTCATTTCCCACATGCGGTGGACAGAGAGCAATTCCCGGCTAACGCGTAAAGTTTTCACAGAGTACAAATACACAGAGTTTGGCTGTGGTCTGTGCACACAACATCGCTTCCATCTCGGCACATGCAAATACCAAGTGTACGTCAGTGTGTAAATGGTTACGAAGCCGATTGCACTGGTAGTCGCGCATTCATATTCGCGTGTACACGCGTCGCTTTAAAGCACTACCGCTGACCGTAATTAAGTGAGAAAATCTGCGAGTGGGCGATCCATGTATGGCGGCGCAGGTTGGTTAATTCAATTTCAGTTTTCATAAACGGCACGAGATTCGCGCCGTGCAACAAAATGAATTTAAATCTCATGCAAGGTGAGCTTCTAACACTTTTAGACACGTGTATCGGTCACGTCACGTGTTCTGAGGGCTACGTTGCAATGTCCATATATTCTACCACTGGAACAAGTAGAAAAATCACCGTTTGGGCAGACATGTGTCGCGAGCGCTTAGTTTCTGGAAAGAAAAAATTCTCTTCTGCTTATTCTACAGTTAAATTGAGGAATAAGTAAGGCTTATGAATCAACGATTTCGTTGAACGTCAAGAAAGCATGATTTGGAGCTGAGATGATGCGTTTGGAAAAGATAGTGCATTAAATTGATAATATCAGAGTGAACAATGCTGAGTCGAAAATGGAAGTTAATAAAAAGAACTGCTGAAATTGTGTGACGCGAAGTGAAGTCGATAATGTGGTATTAGAATCGTATTACTTATGAAGAGATATCTGTTCAATATCAAGTTTAGGAAGTTATAAACCTGGATAGAAAAATCGATTGGATCCTATTAAATGATACAATGATCAGATTAATAAATAAGTCATGTGGGAATTCATGAATCTAAAACTTGTAACATTTAATTTATTTGCTCTCTTAATTTTAATATATTTAGAGTAATATACCGTTTAAGAGTAATAGAATATTCTTATTACAAATAGAATTTCGTTTTGTCCATATAATGAATGGAAATCCTATTTAATATAAGAATATTCTATTACTCTTAAATAGATAGTTTTATGAGTGTATACATATAGAATCCAGAAATTCTATACTTTTTTCTGTTTAGTTTAAACAAAGAAAGAATTGTGTTATTATAATAGTATAAGAAAAGTATGAAATATACATATACAATAAAAGACACTGCGCCAGATATTATTTTCATATTAAAAATATTATCTTTGCATTCTTTACACCACCTTTGTATAAAAATGATACTCCCCAAAGGAGATCATGTATGCACGAAGTATAAACCTTAGCTGTACACTTCTTGTAAAGCGATAATCTTAAAATTTATTCAGTTCACTTTAGCACATTCTGAAATACAAAAATGTAGGATGAAAAATGTACTATGTGTTTATTTTTAAAACTGCTTCTACAATTTAATGGGTTTAGAAAGAGTTACTGTTAAAATAAATATTTCTAATGACTGAAACTAATAATCCTTTTCAATTGCCTTCATTTTTATATTGAATTACCCATTTAGTAGTAAATGCTTGTTTTATTATCAATAATTAGTTAACAAACAATTTTATAGAATTTTTCTTAAAAATTAATTTTGTTAATTAATATATAAATTGATACATTAAAATAGTTGAAAATAATTGTTGCCTTTTGGACGCGTTTACTTTAAATTTGAATAATTTATTAAGTAGAATTACATTTTATATTTGCGGAAATACAAACACAGGATGCGAAGTAAAATGGTAAACTTTTAATTAGTAAAACTTTAACCAGTTGAGGTGTACAATATTTCTAGTATATCGGAAGCAATCGAACAAACACCCTCAATCTAATTTCAAATTGACACAAACATCTTTTTCATCTTCTTTAAGCATTTCATTGCAAAATGGAATTACTCAGTAAACGAGAAACACTAAATACACATTTCCAGAAAGACTTTTAATTGGAAATATAATGTTTCAACTAATTTGTAAAAGCAAAAGAAAGTAATAAATGTTTAGAACTGACCGATGTTATTATCGTGAACACAGATATTACATAATCAATTTGTTTTATTGTTATCTTTACTGAATGGTAAACAATGATAATGAATCGAGTGAACTTGTTTGTACTGTATTTAATAGTTACATACACTTCAGTCATTACAATAATGAACTAAAACAAGAAAAAACAAAACATTGTGAACATTAAGTAATCAGTTATTAAACGGATATTCTATTGCACTTTCTTCTACTGAATATTATTGGAATTGCTTTTAATAAAGTTATTTGAACTGTAAACTTAACAATCAAGCAAGATGATAGTAATAAATTTCTTATTCAAAGGCAATATATTCTTAACATAAAACTTGCATTAAAAGTTTTAATAAAACTATTAATACTTAACAGAAAGTTTATGCAATTTTTCTATGCGCGTACATTTGTTTTATAAATATACTTATAATAATTCTTTCCCTTTTACAACCACTTCAGCTCAAAGAAAAGTTAAATATTCATTTCGTAATCTTTGTTTACAGCTATCCCGAAGTTCGCATTCGCGTGATCGTGCCTTGAAGCCAAATTTCTCTACTGTTTGCTGTCGTTTCACACCTACACTCTCAAAACTATGCACCAATCAACGCAAGACGATTGTCAACGTATGTAAGGTAAGAAATCATATATAAAAAGGAAAGATAACACTGCTACGAAAATGCTGTTTTGAAAGAAGGCAGAAGCTCATAGATCAAGGCAGAATCTGTCTAAATATTTACTAAAAGTCATTACTTTTTGCGGCAAGAATAAATCTTAAATTACTCCGTGAAGTTGGCATTACTCCTGGGGCCAACATAATGTCCAGCTGGTCGCCTATATCACACTCTAGTTAAGCTGATCAGATCAGGGACCGATCTGGATGTCGTTAATTAGGTTTTCCTGATAAGTTCCTGGTATGGTTTTGACGGGGATCCTATTTTTGGGGTAACATATTCTAATCAGACTAGGGTCATGTATCAATTAAGTAGTTTATATCGGAATATTATGGCTCTGGAGTAGTACTTCATAAAAGCTCTTAACTTACTTAATATCTACATGTTCAGAACAGGAAGTTTCTTGCAATAACCACTTTCAAAAACAAATACAAAACCAATTATCTTATTAAATGGTATTAAAAATAATTAAATTTCTGTGCAACAAGCGAAGAAACGTACGTAGATATTGTATAGATATTAAAAAGAATAAACACAAAAGCTCTATTTTTCGAACTTTAAATTCTGAGTATTATATAGTCAATGAGTATTATTCCGTACTATAGTTTGCTATTAATATGGTTTTATAAGCAAGTCATCTGGAGCATACAAAAATGAAAAATTTGACAACGCACGCGGACCACCTGTGGAGCATATATGTTTTGCTTAAGATCCTTTTATATTGTGCTACAAAGGTTGTGCCACTGTCAAATACAATGTTGATTGGGGAATGATATGACTTTAATAAGAAACTCAATTAACCCCTTATTAGTGAACGTATAAAGAGTTTCTCAAGAGACAAAGAAACTTTGCTGGCATTATTTTATATTCAAATATATAAATACAATTTAATTTATGAATGACGAAAGTTTTTGTATTTACCTACAACAGGGAAAATTTTAATAATAAAATATTAATTGTAGGTTTATTGTATGTAAATTCAATTAGGATGTAACTATTGATACTTAATATATAGTTATAATAATACAGTTATTTAATATAGTTATTATAATATGTAGTAGTCGATGTTAGTATTCAGTATTTCAATTTTTCGTGGTAAACACTCATGTTTTGTGTTCATTATTTATAAACGAACACGAGATACAAACATCTCTTTCATCTTGATTAAACACTTTGCTATAGAATTGTAATTTAATGCAATTTTAAATTGGAATTAAAATCACTGTAACAGATTAGAGTTTACATAAGAGTAATGAATTTTAAAATGAACCCAGCAATGCGGCAATGAAATTGGAAATAAATCAGTTTAAATCATTTAGAATAATTATTCCAGCTGCAATTTAATACATGGGTTAAATTCAATCGTAAATAATAATGCAGAAAAATTTAATAATTTACAATATTATTTGATGCAGAATCAGAATCAAAATGATTCCGATTTAATCGTTCATGCATAATCAATGTTGAATAACTTTTGTTGAAAACATAAATTTAACATTATAAAGTTCAAAATACACCGATGATAGGTTACAAACGATCATTTAAGTGTTTTCGTGGTATACGTATATGGCTGTTGTACTGAACACAGAGAATTACATGAATTATACGGTAATGGAACTAGTTGCGTTGAATTTGATCTGCTATGAAATAAGTTAACATGTATTTGACGTTTGTTTAGTTTGAAAATCAGACAGTAATTAATAATTTTATTCTATTCAATTCATTAATCATTTAACAAAGCAAAAGGTAATATTTTGTTTTATTCGTTAGCTTACTCACGTAAGAAAATTACAACATTGCAATTAAGTCTAATTGCATTAATAATTGTTATTTAGGTTTCATCAGTTTAGACTATATAATACAGTCATTTGTAAAATTTTATTAGCAAAACGATAATGTTTATATTTAGGAAAGACTTTGTTTTTATCTTTGTAATTTCGCGTTTCCCTCTTCAATGCAACACCTTTGAATTATAATTAAATTTCAGCTTCACGATAATGAGTTCATTTTGCATTTAATTTCAGCAAATTAATACAGTATCAAATTTTATTTATAATGCAACCCGAATTATTGTTCTCTCTTATAAATTAAGAAGAATAATTCATTTCATTGCGCGATATTATTTCGTTACTTCATGTTAGAAATAATCTGTTTGTATCCTGGAAAAAATCGAAACGCAACTTAATTACCCAGTAGCTTGGATTCAATTTTAATTAAGCAGAATACACTTTTCCGTTAGAAACAACAATTTTCAAGCCTTTCATTACCATAAATTAAATTTTTTCATAAAGCACGAAAGAAGGTAAAATAACATTGTATTTGCAATCATAAACAACAATAATATAATAGACTGAATGCAGTTTTTCATTGTACATTTTAAATGTAAATTTGTTTACTTTCTGAGATAATACATTTATTTTATATAATTTAATCATCTCCTTTTATTTTTTTAATCAATTTTTTCTAGACAAATTCAATACGAGCATCTACATAAAACAATTTATTCAATCTATTTTGAATAAATGAGTCGAAACCGAATGAAAGATAACGTTTTCGATATATCTGCATATCATCTAACTATATTCCGACAACTTTGTATATCAAAGTTAACTTAAATTGATCTGTGCGACTACGAACTGCGATTCAAAGAATCGTACATCATTTGCTCTGACTGCTTGAAATTGATGCATGTTAGATTACTCGTAATCCGTAAATTATGAGCCAACGTTTATGTACTTAAATTATTCAAAATTGATTCCGCTTTACTTCTTACGCAACTTCATCATTGTTCCGAAAATCATTCATCTCTCCGAGGTATAAAACTGCTGCCTCACGAATGTATACAACATCTTTTAAAAAATTTTGTTCGTTAGCCAAGTAAATAAAATTATGGCAGCACAGACAACGCGATGAAACGCCAATATTTCATTTGAAGATGAAATAAATGTTGAATAATGAAAATAATAAAATATAACGTTGCAAAATGCACATTTTCCGACTATAACGAACCAAATACATGACTAGTATTAACGTTTGTTTATAATAATTCATCTTTGCCAAGATACTATTCGAAAAAGTGCGTTATAAGTATTAACGTGGAAGGATTGTAGTGGCTCTATCATTTCTCGTGTTTTACGTCTGTAATTTTGGAGTATTGAAAATTATACGTTAAAGCACCGGCCATAACGACAAAGGATAGAGGAAGCGGACAAAAAGAATCGGATTTGCAGTTCAAAGGGATGAGACTGCTCGTTCTCGATATTCTTTTCAGTCGTCCTTTCTGCTTTCGCCAGGCTCGGGCAGAATCCTTCGACTATTCGTCATGAGAGTGGATTCGTCGCAGGCACGCGAAAACCAGACCTGGGTGTTATTTGCATACATTCTCATTAGGTTGAGCGAGGTAGAATATAATTTGAATATCGCAAGTTACTCAGTGCTGATGAGACGTAATTCAAGCAGCACTTGGCTAACAATTCTAGGATGGGTATTCGCTGAGAATCTTGATAAGGTGTTTCCTAGACAGACGAATGAGAAGGCGAAGACTTTATGACTAACGCGATGAAAATTTCTGATCTTACGCTACTGTTCCTTTCATTAATAGCGTCTCTTCTGGACTACCTCGCTGTGCGTTTCGTCGCTGCAGTCAGCACAGACAGCACGATAAATAGCACTGTTTTTCCGTAAGGCAATTTGCAAATGTAATATAATTTATCAAATAATGTGCCTTAGAGGGGATTGTTTACTTGGAGGAAGAAATTGCCTGTAAAGAGGTTTTCGCAAATAAATTTTCATTTACGAGTTAATGGTTCTCGGATGAGATTCGTTTGAGAAGTTGCATTCCAAATCGTTGTTTATTCATTGAATAGTTTTTTCACGAACAAAAATCGCTACACTGCAGTTACCGCGTTAATAAATTTCTCCCTTAAACAGTTACGTGCACATTGAAAGTCCGGACACACTTGCGCTATGCTAAGAGCCTCGTAAGTTGGACTAAATATTTGTTATTGACTTACGCAGAGTGTTATTTCATAATGGAGGAAAAATTACGAAATCAGACGGTAACCTCTAATGGTCCGACAATAAAAAAAATGTGAAACTACGGAACGTGCTGTTCATTTGTGACCGTACTGAGAATGTAATGTAAACGAATCGCATGGAATGAACCATTTCAACTTTTTCCAATCCAACGGACACTTTGGCAGACAGTACGAATATAGTCTCATCTTGCAGAAATTATGCAAACGGTACTACTCGTTGAGTCCGTTCCAGCCGAAGTATAGAGACGACTCGGTAATTTTTATTATACAAAAAAAAGGAAGAAGGGAAAAAAGGAGAAAGAGCGAGATGGGCAAAAAAGACGGATCGTATCAGTGCCGCTGTGAAAAAAGTGTTTGGATGAGGAAAAAAACATGTTGCGAAATTTCTTCGCGTCGCAAAAATGGGGTGAATTATGCTCCTGTAAAAATGGGGTAAATCATGCTCCAGCTCTGACGGAAGATGATAAAATGGAATGGAATTTTCATTAAGCGGTCGTTGAAAGATTTTAATCATTTTCATCTTGAAGAGCAAACTCGAGGAGAAGATATTAATTATGTCTATATTTTGCGGACTTAGTCAATACAATATCCAACTATTGCTCCCACCTGGGTCGTTCAATGGATGGTCTCATCCCATATCTTTTATGGTGATAAACCCAACCTCGAAGCTCCCAACAGAACAACTCTCGATTGATCAGTTCCTTGGCTTCTCCACTGTCTGGCAGTTATAAGTAACACAACTGTAGCTAGCAATGTCGGATATTGGCATGAAACGCGGATAGCTCAAGGCAGCTGCCATATAAATATATCTATATTCATGTATATAGCCAGTCTTGCGAACAATCCTCCTGCAATCGATAGTGCTGATACATCTATTAATGATCTTTCTGTCCGATGCTCGACTTCATTGTTTGCAAACAAATCTATTATTTACGACTTTCGCCATCGGTATTGGTCAGCAAGGATTAATTAACGAATTGGAGCACGGCAAAGATGTAATCTTGAATCTGAATACAATTACATTTGATGCAAAACATTTTTTACCAAACCTCGTCGGCTTTTGAATATCCTATCATCGTATTTACTTACTCGGGATTTTCTCCAAGCAAATTCCCAATTATTGCATTGACCTTTGAGTTCGCGTAATATTATATTGCCGTACACGCTTTACATTGTATAAGAATATTTATGGAAAATTGGTCGTATACGTGTGCTGTGTGTATGTAATTTATACACAATTTGCATGTAATATGAATGTTATCAAATATGTAGATTATATGTGAGCGGAAAATTATATGAAAATGAACATAATCTTGCGAGGGAAAATAATAAGGAAGAATAACGCTTTTCGACAGTTATCGGAATTTTTATCAAATTATACAACGGTGACGTCACGCAGTTCTCTCGTGCTGCAGAGAAAGCAAGTGATTATATATACTTTACGGAGAGAGAAAAAAATTATTGTTTGTCAGATGAACGTAATTGAATATTATTTTTTGTTTCATTATCAAAGTCAAACACGCGTTCCCTTTTCGGTCTTTTGTGCTTTCATCCTCTTAAGTTCTCATTTCTTATTATCCCCTGTTACGAGCATCCCTGATTAATCTCATATTTTTATACGCATTAATCTTTTGGAATAATAATTGTAATGGATATTGTTTTCTTTTTATTGTCAAAACCTGTTTAAAAAATGACACAATAATTCTCCTTCCGGGGGTTGGTAATAATAGGATTAATAATCATGATGATCTTGATTTGTGTGTCCCTTTGCATTTTGGATTAAATGTCACTCAATATTAATGTACACAAACGTTAGATACAGTTACTAACATTTAAAAATTACCTCAACAATTTAATAAATTTTATCAACATAAATATCCCTTTACCAATTATTTGAATTCACGCGATAAATGTCAATGAAATACTCGTTTTTAATATTTACAACGCAATGTTAATGGTATGCGCATTGTACGTTGAGTGTAATCCACTTATCATTAGTGTGCGGAATTAACATTGAAATTCCACTTTTTGATAACATTAATTAAATCATGCTTTTTGGACAGCTATAAATTCTGGAAATGATGGAAATAGTGTATTGCTGTCCGACGTAAATACGGTTGTACTACTGTAAGATTTAATAAAACTTGTTATTCAAAAAATGACACTTGCGTATGAAGCATTTTCAAGTGAGTACGCTCACGCTATTTTTGGAATTTTAGTTAGGATACAATCCAGCCGAGGCACTAGATGTGTGAAATTACACTGTGACTTCTCAGCACTTAATCTTTTGCAGCATTTCAGGACGAGTAGCAATCGAGCAGTAGACAGAACTGGAAGTGGATGCGTTGGACTAATTTGCAAATAGGAGAAAGGTAGCAAAATTGAATTTTGCGTTCGAATAGAACGAGCAATTTTGTTTCGTGGAATGAGAATAGGGCAAATTTTATACTTACCAGACATACCAGATAATACGAAACGACGAATTTCGATCTTTCACATAATTAAGCTCTTAAATATTCGCACAGATGTTCCATTGTTTATTAAATCCAATTTGCTGAATAATCAATACTACCAGTTCGCTTAGTGGAATATTTTTTACGGTTTAACTGTGGCTACCTTTTCATTGAGAAATTAAAGCTTTTTTTTTAATATTTCTAAAACAATGTCTATTGTTGTCTTTATAAAGAAACAATTAATGATAATATATAAATTTTTAATATGTAATAGTGTGATTTTGTATGTCAATTTAATGAGATATCAAGTGATTATATAACACTGAAAATGAAATACAACACTAAAAATAAGAGATTCTAAAAATAATATTATTAAATTGCTCGTAGCTTTAATGTAAATAAATATCTTTCTATTTAAAACTCAATTTTACTGTTACTAATAATAAAATTGGTACTGTACTAATATAATTAGTAATGTTTTATTCTCGGAGTAGTTTTAACATTTTCATTAGATTTAATTAATTAGAATTAAATTAGAATCAGTGGAATTTTATTATAAATTTTAACAACATTTTTCGTTTGCATTATTAATTAATCAGCGTTAAAATAATGAAAGCATAATTTTCAATTATCTATATTAAATACCTGCAATGAAATCCATTTAAATAAATTGAATTTACATTTTAAGCATTACATTTACGTTTAATCAGTACAATTTTTTTCAAATGCACATCGAGGTGTTTGCTGAATTATTTGCTAACTCAAATCGAACGCGATCAGAGCTATTATTGTCTTTTATTTTCCACTGGTGTTACAGGTATTTGAGTTAAGCCTAGTAGAAATAAAATGTATATATTCCCATACCAACTTGAATTCGACCACATGCCGTTATCAGTGAACATACATGAAAAAGTAGCATATTTCGCACACTTTTAATGAAAAATAACTGAGGATTATTGACGAGTATGATTACGAATTTGAACCATAGGCGAGTAATCCTAAGTTTTCCTCCCTAGTTGTACAAAATACTTTTAACTAATCGTAATATTAGTATAATATTACAATAGTTTGCAATAAAAGTTAAATTCCACAATATGCAAATATAACGATGGTGTGAAAATGAGAATAGCGTCATTTATACACATTTTTGTTTTCTTAAGTTCAAACTTACTTCTTTTGTGTTATTATCATAAAGCCCTGCTAAATAATGGTTATAACCATAACAGATTCAAGTTTTCGTTATTGGAACATTACGTATCATGTAACTTGTTTTTGATTACTTTCAAACAATAGAATACTAATTAAATGAAATACATCAAAGGAACATTAACATTGAGAGTGAATTAATCCAAGAGTACAAACGGTTCTCTTATTGTTATAAATGAATATATTAATTACTATTTTTGTATTGATTTATTGCTATAAAATAATAGTAATAATAATAACAATTTGTTATTCTAATATGGTAAAATAATATAACAGAGGTGATTTCTATTATTCTTGAAAATGGAACTAAATTATAAATCAAATTAATAATTATATTAAAATATATAAGCCTTCATAAATATTCTAACTATAAATGAAATTCTGAAGAGGTATTTATTTTAAATTTAAATTGGTGCTAAATGAAATATTTACTGTCTCTTGGTTCACACTTCTTCATAAAAAGATTGAATAATTGATTGTGTACAAGCTCATTCCACTACATCTTAGCTTACAAACTGTTTAGTCGATGAATTCAAAATCAGTATATATTTCCCCTTTCAACTAAAAAATTAATTATAATTAAATATTCACTTCACTAACATGAGTTTTGCATGTAACATAAATATGATAATAATAATTAAAAATATTAAGATCTTTGTTATAAATACGTACTTGAATTAGTATGCGGTTCATTTTAATCAATAGAGTAACAACAATTAAGTTGACTTTCGCACCTAATTATAAATCAAGGTGTGAAGACAGAGTTTTGAATTATGTATTAAGTCAGTACTCTTATCGTGATCTTAATGTACAAAAGTTCTAAGACGTTTTTATGAAGCAGTTTGGGTTAATACATCAAGCGATAGTACCCGCAGACATGTGTTTAAATTATGACACTTCGCCAAGTTCCTTCTGTTTTTAACATTAATTTAGATCGTTTCAATAAAAGTCTGATACATCTTATAATAACGTCATTCAAAATTTCACTCACAATACATTCAATTTATAGCATTTTTAACAAGGGCAAATAATAAGAATTCAAATAAATATTTACATTTAAATGACGTCTAGATATTTACTCTCGATGCGTTTGTAAAAATGCATTCATTCATAAGAACAGCATGTAAAAGCATGTTTGCGAAAAAATATGTCATAAAATGGTGGTTTGTGTAAAATGTTAGCGCAATGTATTATATATACATATATACATCTGTCAAAATATATGCGCCTGACTACCCAAACTAAAGAAATATGGTTCTACAGCAAAGTAGCTGCAGTGTGTCTGGATCCGCGAAGTTTTGAAACACCATGACGCTTGATTCTTCCGCTTGAAGTTTTTGAGCCAAGAGAAAGTTTTCTTAAAGTTTTCATCGGATGTTGGGTGTATTAAACATTTTACGAGGAAAAGCTGCTGGCATTTGTTAGTTCGATTATATGACGAAGTTTTAAACGATTAATGCTGTTCGACAATTTATCTCCAAAACTGTTCACTCGATCTTTGAGTTTGGAGATCCTTCACCTATCTTCATGATTGTTTGTCTCTCCCGATTTGCACATCGTGCTAAACACTTTTGACACCATTATAAATTTTCTTTTATCAAGTTTTTCCTTGAGTTATATTTCTAAATTAAAAACACACTTATTTAAACGATTAATTGGTGTATTCTAAATCTGAAATATTTTTATATTGATTTGTATAACAGTATATTTCTAATGAAACAAAAAATTGGTTATTATTTATTTGCTTTAATTAACAATTTATTTAAAAAATGTTTTAAAGTTTATTCGCGGTATTTTCAGTATATTGTAACTTTTGCTACTCGATAATATTTACTCAGTATTCTTCACAGAAATCTAAATTGAAGTTGTCAACTACAAGAGTTGCTTGACTTTTGCTTAAACTTTACACTACAGTCTCAATGCTGATTTTACATAACTTAATGCATTCTTGCTTCTGTCTTTGTGGTTGGTAAAACTTAAAGGTGCAATCAAGAACTTGTGACGAGAAAAATTCCAGTGAGTACAGAGATAAAAATAAAAAGTAAAGATAATTTTGGCTTTTTTGTATCAGCTTTGTTTCTATGACTTTATTTGTTTTTCATTAACGAAGAGAAGACTTAATTAAAGCAAAAGTTCAGACAGCTAAACGTTACATATAATAATATCGTGAGATATTGTTATTGTTTTAACATTATCGTTCGAGTAATTATTTATGATGTTATGGTCATTGGATGGCACGTGAGAGAAGATCAGTGGGTCGTTGGTGGTTGCATTTCAGTACCACCAAAATCACTAGTACATATATACAAGCGTATACTTTGAAATAACTTATTGGAGAACTTTTAAATAAATAAATACATTGTATACTTAATTTGATTTCATTTATTCCATTTTTGCGATAAAAGTTTCGAATTAAAACAAGAAAAATGAATTTCAGTCACAACACTTTAACCAAATGTATGTACTATATAGTTCGGAATTTATAGTTTGAATACAAATTTCGATTTGAGTGTAAAACGAGTTTTAATCCATTTTCATTTATATTTTAATTAATTCACGAAATATTTATTTATGAGCTTGTATGTACAACAATATTTAATAAAATAAAACTGATTAATGATTCTAATAAATTTATTACTTCATCTGTTGGAATTTGTAGAAAAAAAAGTTTCGCGTCGTTAGTTCCTTTGTATTTCATTTTAATGTTTATCAGCGATAAAGTTTATTGATTACAAAATTTTTTTCGTTCATTTGTCTGTTTCGTCACTATGATGTCCAGCTTTGATTGATGCAATTATAATTTTAATGATTACTTTATTAAAAAATGTTTCTTTAGAATCGTAAAATGCGTGAAATTTCTCTCCGAATATTTAGTATTTTATTAAATACCAAGTGAAGTCTAACCAATGTATTCGTTGGACCAGAATTTCAATCAATATTCAATAGAATATTCATTTCTGGCTAAACACACAATTGCTTCGTTTCTCTAAAAGCATATAACACGCTGAATTTACAAATATATTGCCAAATATATTTCTCATTTACATTTCAGACTATTTTTAGATTCCCTTTATATATTCTGTTACAAGCTAGTTCAATTAAAAACTGAATATTAGTTGATTGACAAAACAATTTATTGCAATTGTATACATATATTTTCTACCAATACTATTTTTGGACAATTTTTACTTGAATGAAAAATTAATTACATTTTACTTTCCCAAAATTATTTACATACTATTCATTTTAAGTCATTATTTTAATAAAACAAGAAAAGTATTTAATAAATAACTTTAACGTAATAATGTGCCATTATAACAATATTTAAATTTTGTTATTAATTTTATGTTACAGGATGATACGTTGGACAATTCTACAATAATCTAAGGTAAGATTTTCGCTTATTATTCATATATTTCACAGATATATAAATGTCATTAATGAAGATATATTTTATTAGTTTATTAATTGTACGTTTATTAAACGGAAAATAATAAAAATGTAATTATGCAAGTGATTACATTTCCAATCAGAACTTTCATTAAATTTATTGTGCAATATTTCACAGTATTATGAATTTAAAATGAGAAAAATATAATTAGCATTTTTGCATCTTCTTGAATATTGAACAAAAGATGATGTATTTGGATGAAAATGTTTCAATTTAAGTATGCTTCAACGTTTCGAACAAACAGTTGCTACCTATCTAAACTCATAATGATTATTAGTCTTACGTAATTGAAGATTATCAAAGTGTGCTGTTTGAATAGCCTCAATTACCAAGACTTTTACCAAAGAAACATTCAATATATTATTAAGTTATACCGTTAATTCAACGTCATCAATTTAACCTTTACTTAATCAAGCTGTAGTATTTTCTAACAAAAGTTGCACTATTACATAAAAGCATTCTTTTTCCCGTACACATACATACCAAATAGTACACAGTTTATGGCCAATTTGACTTATTTTCTTTTATAACACCCGGTTCAAGTTTTACGCTTAAATTAATTTATATGCGTACATAAATCGATCGCTTAATCACATTTTGATACCATCTCTTGAAAGTAAATTAAAACTTATAACATAAAAAAAGGAAGAAATAAAAATTAAAAGTGAATGAAAAAAGGATTGAAAAAGAATTTATTTCGCTGGAGTAATTTGCATAAAGTATTTCGCATATTAAATGAGCCAAAAGCTTTAAAGGCATTATCACATAATCTAATACTGGAACTTCTAGTTCAAAGTCTTAAGCTATCTTCGAATTTTTAATGCTCTGATTATTTATTGAGCATTTCCTCCCATACGAAAAGCTTTCACTCTGGCTTAATATATACTGGAGCTTATTCATAACGAGCTACATTTTGAAATCAGAGTTACGATGGGAGATAATCAAAGCACTTTATGGATGTCGAGAGAAGATAATTTAACACTTTTCCGACTTGTTTGTGGTCTGATTTCGCGGAGACTATTTTCCGTGAAAATTATCGCTCCGACCGGAGCTGAAATCGTGACATGTTTTCTAGTAGGCTGTTGCCAAGCACGCGAACTTATGGTCATTGCTTGAACAGGCATCCCGAACTAGGCCAAAAACGCCTCGAACCGCAATTATGAGCGATTGGTTAAAAATTGAGTAAAATTCGCCGAGAAACTTTAAGACTTTCGACTTTCAATATTCTTTGATTATTCCGTGACGACCGTGCAATAACAGCTTCTAAATGAACTTTCCACCAGCACGAAATATTTATATCACGTAAAATCAAAAAGTAAAACATGCCTCTTTAAAGCGACATCAATTTCAATCGAAATTATTATAAGCTTAGTAAAAAGTGAAGGAGGCAAAGATAGAGCATTTTAATTTTAAATCATGAATTATTCATGAGAATGTTAATTTAAATCGTTATTTCAGTCTGATATTATAACACTTTTTAAAGATTTGGGGTAGTACATAAATAGGATACAAGCATTATTAATTATGTTAATTTAGTAATGACAGCGTAATTCACGTAATAATTTATACCTCGTAAATCTAAATTAATCGTTTAGTATTCATGCATTATGTAAAATAATTAAATGCCATTTGTCGTAAGTTATATACCCTTTCGCAGATTAAATAAATCATTTAATTTGTTATATTGTGTCGGGTTTGATTATACTTGCGTTAACTTTCTTATTAGCATACCTCTATTCTTTTTGTCAATTTAATCTTCTGTAATGTCGGGAGTAATGTAAGTTATTTTCTAGTTCTTCATTCTTTTATATTATTAATATGATAAACTGTAGTCAAAACTCTTCTTTTGACCATTAAATTTATCCGTATAATTACTAAGATTATTATTCTTCTTAACATAATTTTATTTTTATTATTTCATGCATTTGCAGTATGCAGCGAATGTATTTTATAATTAAACGTAAATTTACAAGAATTCATAAAAAAATGAAATATAAATATGAAAAGTTGAATCAACACAGTCGACTTGTGTATATAAACAAATATTTGTTTCGCCATTTGTTTACAGATAAATTCGTTTTAATCAAATAACGCTTTATTTACATACTTAATAGGTAAAGAACATCAACATTATTCTTAAATTTGCTCAGTTAACAAAATTATATAAACTTTTTTTTATTCAATTATATCGTACATTGCCATTTTTAATATATTAATTGTTTGGGATATTTATTTATTATTACTTATGCAAGTATTAGAAAAAAATTTCTTTAACAATTGCTACAGTTTTAGGTTAGATTCATTATATTAGATTTGTATATTTATTAATAAATATTATTTATAATATTAGTTCTTAGGAAATTTGAAACTGCTAAGGAACTGAATTCCATCCCCCGAATATGTATGCTATGTTATACCACTGAGCTACCTCAGGCATTAAACTTATTCCTACTTTTGTTCTACTTAAATCTGGTTTAAATTATGAGAAAGGGACCAGTAATAATTAAATTGTAATATACGAAAGAATCACTCTTTATTCAATCTTGGCACGTTACTGGCCTTTAGTTATTATTCAATTATTCCAGTACAAGTTGCCAGTGTTAATTACGTTAAAACAATTATGTCTCAAAGTTTATTCCAGTACTGACACAGTATTAGGACAAATGAGGTTATCCTAAATTATCACTACGGGACATGTCATTAATCAACTTAAAAGCAATTCGATAAAAATAATATCCGGGTTAACCGCAATTTATGAAAATTATTATTTCCCTAAATAATCTAGAACTAGAGTATTTTACCGGCACAGTACAGGGCCAGAATCAGATTCCATTTGCTGGTCCAATACCGGAAATTTCCTATTCGAAAGTTCTCAAAGTGTCCAAATTCTTTCTATGAAAACAAGAAAATAAAGCATTGACAATAAGGACTCCCTTTCCACCGTGACATTTAAATGATGAAAAATGACAAAATTATTAAATCTCTCGAAAAATGGGCAAAATTATGTAGCTGTATGCTGAAAACGTAAACAAAGCGTGCTATAAAATCATCAGATTACCGCAGTGTTTGAGAAAAATCGCGAGAGCTAATGTCACAGTTTGCGAGGTAACCGCGCACATAATAGATGCAAGCCTGCACATTCGTGTTCCCTATATAATTCATAGAACAATTTTGCATGAAAGCGGCGCGACTTGCAACATAACAACGTGATACCAAGACATTACTAATAATAACAGTACAGGGGCCGTGTGCGCGGAACAAACCACAGCGCATGTAACGTTGGTGCATCTGCGATCGGCCGTGACAGATGGAAATTCGGCGCAATAAACGTCCCCAGCGCCGCGGAAAGCTTGGCTCCGTATCTTTAAAGCGCGCCTCCGCGAGCATTGTGTTGACTATTGCCTCGGCGTTAGCGCATTGTCTTTACACGCCAGCGTTACAGGAGCGAGAGACACTCTTTGCCGTGGTCGTTGCACATGCAGATTTAGCGACGAATTTCAAGATATCCGCGCGCGTGGTACCGCGCAACAGTAGCACCAAGCCCGCAGCCACAAGTTAGTCATGAATATAAATCAAGCCGGTTGCGGATGCTTGACGCTTTGCGCCCCTGTTTCGTACCCATACGTAACCGTATAGGTGAGCCTGTGTGCGAGCGTATCCACCGGGTGTGCGCAAATCATCTAATCATACGTGCGCCAGGACACTTTCTTACTCGAATACGGTATCTGCGCTCTGAGCTTGGCTTACAAAAGAGACGCAGTTAAATTATTAGGCGAGAAAAATTGCACGGCAGGGAGAAGCGCGCGGTGGGAATAAACGACTATCGTAACGTTGCAAATGAAAATGATCCGTCGTTCGGGCTTTTCCCACCGCTTTTCCTCGGGGAAGCGCGGCGGTGAAAATAAGTTCAACTAGCCGGCGTTTATCGATGACCTGTTAGCCGTGTGAACGGATTTTGAATCGTGCTTGTTTGCTTTGGTACTTGCCTTCGGCAAAACTTCGGCAAACATCCTCGTTGAGTTCTACTCAAAAAAGTTGTCGGCTGAATTTAGATCCAATTATTTAGCAGTTTTATCGTGTGCGTTAGGTGCATTAGGAAATTTTACACTGAGAGTAGAGCTCGGTAAATATTGGCGTGCTCGTCATCGGACTTTGATAGTATTGTTAACATAGAGGGTAAATGAATGAGTAATTGTGCCAAACATTATGGACATACTGTTTATGATTTAACATTCTTCACGTTGAATTATAAATTTTAATGTGTCGCGGTAATTTTTTTTTTCTTTTGAATGATAAGTTTTCGATTGATAAACAATTTAAAAGGTAATGTACAATGATACAACTTTTAAAGGTAAACAATATTATTACGGTTTTATCGTGCAGCTTGGTAATTTTTTATGGTATTTTTACGTTAATTTTATTAACGTACTGTTTGTCTACTAGAAATCTGAAGATTCATGAAAATAGATATGCTATAATTTTGTTCTAGTTCAATGCATTTTTTACTATTTTTATTTGGAAAATAATATGAGAAATCTCACTTGCATATGAATGATACTTTTTCTTAGAATCCTGAAATTCATACAACTGTTTATTCATGCAGAATGAAATTTCTTTCATTTTTCATTTATTTCATTTGAAATTTTCTTTTCATTGTGCATACTCCAATAGAAATAAATTGTTGGAATGGGTAATAATCACGGTTAATTTGACAATGTTCGATCGCAATATTTTGTAGTTTTCAAAGATCTGCATGAAAATGAATTGTTTATTATAAATTAGATACGTAAGATTTTGACTTGATAATTTGTTACTTTAATAAAAATAATTAATTGTCACAAAGAAAGAAAAATGAATACAAAATGAAAAAGTTGTACGCTAATATTCATTACAAATATTTTGAAATCGATTCGCCGAGACGTTCCGCTTGTCAGAACGTCCTATATTTCTTTGAATAATATTAATCAGTCTTATGGCTCGTTTCATTTAAAATATCGCCAGATTTTTATTAATTCATTTTTTTCAATATAGAACTTCATATTTATTTTTACAACTGAAATTAAAATACATATATAGTATAGACATATATTATTGCTTATTTCTCTATACACTATTCTGCGCAATGATTTACGTAAAGTTCTTTTATGCACTGTAAAATTTAAATACTTTTTCATTTTTTGTACAAATTAAAAATACAGTGAAATGTAAAAAAGGCTGAATAAGCATACTTCATAAAATGTTTCACGTTATTCTAAATGTAATAAACTTCAATCCATCAAACATTTAAACGTTAATAATATAGATTTATTGGTTATAAAAAAGTAAATTGATCTCTATATCTTTAAATATTTTGTGTGCTTCTTCTTATGATTTTACCTTTAAAAGGGTTTTAGCAAACTTCAATCGAATAAGAATCTGCTAACGAATATAAAAAAATTCTATAATTATTTTATTCAATTTACTATTAAATTTGATGCTATAATAAAAACTTTGAAGCAGTATAATACTATTTTTCTGAAATATATTTTATAAATTAAATTCTTCAACTTTAGTTAATCAGTGAGTGGAATATTTAGATAATAGTTAATCACTAGATGACAAAAAAAATCTATTTCTAAAATATATGTGATAACAGATGTATTACATAAATGTTTAAATAGTATCAAATAGTAATGATTTGAATTTCACGAATAATATTATATATTCATACAATATTCTGATTATATCATATTATCTTCGAATATTCAAACGACACTTTCATACAGCACAATGACCATATAATAAATTTGAACGGTTGTAGAATTGTAAAAGAAAGTCTAAAGTATCGCTGTTATAACTATTTAACGCTATGAATACGGAAACCAAATAAAAATTGAAACTGGTAGTTTACAAAAGTCCATGCTACCTACTTTTTCTCATTTTATTTATTTATTTATTTCCTTAATTCTCATTTTATTTATTTATTTCCTACAATTGACAGAAAATTATTGAATTTATACGTAAATAATGTTGTAAAGTGTTCCGTTTATTTTTAATATATTTTTATTTTTAAACGAAAGTTAGATTAATTTTGAATCTTACATGTGAATATAAATGTGTCGAAATGCGAAGCAATTTAAAAATTTAATATGTCTATCCTTAAATGGTTTTAAGAAAACAAGAGAAATTCCTACATTTCCATTCAAAATTATTTAAAAATTACTCTCTTGTACATGTATATAAAGGTTAGAGCATAACTGCCAGTAGTTACGTATATATAACTGTATATATATACACATCTCTACCGGGTGTGTGCAAATTATCTAATCATGTATGCAAGGGGACGTTTTCTTACTCAAATATGGTATTAGCACGTTGAACTTTGCTATAAAGTGTCGCATTTAAATTATTATTTAAAAGTGATTAAATTGGTTAAAGCAAAATATGTGAACGATATTGTAAATTTCAATGTTATGACAAATAATTAAAATCAAAATTTATTTTACAACAAAATATGAAACAGTAATTTTCGTTACATTTATATATCTAAAAGGTCGTTAAGTCAATGTCAATATTCATACTTATATGACAATTTGAAAAATATTTATGCAAATTTATGTAAAATTATATCGTTGAAATGTTCATAACTACAATATGTACGTGTTAATTCGTGCATACACGAATTCAAGATTTCTATCTCTCTTTATTTAATAAGATCAGCAACTTGGTGAAGTGGAGGAACAGAAGTTTACATTAATATGTTCCTCGAACATGTACAATTTAAATGTATTATTTAAATTGAATTTGTTTTAATTATCATTCGTTTAATATGTTGCGAAATTTCTTGTATCAATAAATATTTCGCGTAGAATATCTTGAACTAAAACACATTTATTGGAAATATATATATATATATATATATATATACATATATACCCGTATATATACGTACATATATACTTACTGGAAAAAATATGTATTTTCATTTTATGAAGTACAAAGGGTAAAGTTTGTGCACTTTATTTTACTGAAAATTATTTTCGTTCATTCAGTATAATAAATAAATAAATAAAATGCTGTGATTGAATATATATTTTATTAGAATTTTTCCCGGAAAACAATTTCTAAAGTTTATTCTACGCCATTCTAAATAAATTTTAAGACTTTTTCAATAAAACATTTTCGCATACTTGAGTTTTTGAGGGTCATCAATAATAGGGATAGTGCATCTCAGTATTGGAATAGACGTTAGCGAAGGAACAAATTTATGGATGGCTGCTAAAGTGAATTTCAAGAGAACTTTTTTCATTTCCCACATGTCTCCTGATTTCAGAATTAAATATTAAACATAACCTGAAAGTTAGTCAAAACAATGATAGAAAGCGGTTTTATTTATGAACGCTAATTAAAAATTATTTATTTATGTCATACAATTCAATTAGTTATACACGTTATTATTAACATATAAAGTTTATCAGCAGTTTTAATTAATCGCGTGTCTTGTATTTTTTTTTGTTTCCAAATTCTATCCGTAGTTGACGACCATGTTATTTAAAATGAATATTTATATATTATTATTAGTCTTATGTTTTATATTATAATTACATTCATTGTTTTGATTAAAACTATAATTTATCTTTAAGAAATCTTTAAAGTCTTTAAATAATTTTTATATCATTTATTAATTATTTATGAAATTTATGTATCATAATTAACTATTTAATTATAAACTTCATTTATTTTATTTTATAATAATTGTTGTATTAATTTACATGACATTCTAGTATTATTAACTATTGATTACTGCTTAAACCAGGTATGGATCCTTTGTGCGTCTGATTACTATTCAATAGTGCTAAATGCAATGTGAAACCAAGTAGTCCATGGTTATAATTAACTTACTATTTAATAATAAATATAAATGACTCTTAATTATTCACCAATAAATTCAATAATTATTTCTCTATATGAAATAGCTTAAATATTATATAAAAGTTTTATAAGAGACTTCAGTATTATGATATGCCGTGTATTACGGCCTTCAGTATGCCGTGTATTATCGAATAATTATTATTAAAGTTTTTCATAAATTAAAATAATTTTGTTGAACTAATTATATTTTTCTTTTATGTGATAAATTAAATTTACGCCCCTTCGTACACTGAAAAAAATATTCGGATTACAATTAACTCCACCGTGGAGTTAAAATATATTCAGTAACGTCAAGTGAGATTAGTTTGATCGGAATGAATGTAATAGGTAGAATCTACTCCATATTGGATTTG